>VZRE01008138.1:0-15476 GCA_013396775.1 Cephalopterus ornatus
TTCTAACAGAAGCTACCCCTACAGCCCCCACTGCTACCAAAATCCAAACCCACGACAGTATCAGAGAAGTTCAAGCTATTGGACTAAGGAGAACAACTTAATCTCTCAGTCATTTTCTCATTCTCTTGTGAGTAAATTTATGAACAGTAAGGAAAAATCATAAACCTGTTGAAGTGATAAGCCAGCTGTAGTGCAAATGTGGTATGAAGTGTGAGTGTATTCTTTAGGTAGAAGGCAGTGAAGAAATAAAAAAAATAAGCAGCTGAAACTGAACCCATTTCATTACTCTTAAGCTGATTAGAAAATTTTACTCTTAAATTGATTAGAAAATTAAATATGAGAGGCTGCAGTATGATGCAATATTTTTCTCAGAATTCTAAATCATCCTGGTCTTATTTCTTTTTAGTTTAAATCAGTTTCAACAACTGATTTATGTTAACATTTTTTAAACATCCCTTTTTTCCAGGTTATATTATATATAAAACCAGGAAAAACAGCCAGGCAGTTTATTTACAGTTTGTATTATAGTCGTGATATAAGCCTGAAATTGCCAAAAGGTTCTACAAAACTCAACTGTGTATCAGTTAGCCAAAAACTGATGGAGGCTTGTCAGAACTGTGGTATTGGATCAGGCCCTGAGATACATTTCTGCTTCTTTGGGAATGGAATTTCTAGGTACATCCCTTGAAATTTTGCACATTGCATATAATTAATAAATATATGATTTTTTTCAACTTTCTCTATGAGTATGTAGCTATCTTTACTTAATTCTATGTTTTCTTTCTGTGATTTCCTGAGTAGGTGCTATCAATTATTTCCCAGTAGAGGGATGAGAAGCATGATGGGAATATGTAGTATGTTTTAATTAGTGACCCAAACCAGGATATGAATGAGCCTAACTCATTGCAGAAACCTTCTCAAGTGCAACACTGAGTGCAAGAATTATTCTGATTTGTGTATTTGACCAGATAATATTAAAGCACCTGCTTAAAATATAAAAGGCTAAGGGATTAAAAATTAAGGCTTTGAAATGCTATTCTTGTCTTATACCAAAGCTTCTGAGAGAATGTTTTGTATCCAGAAAATCTATATAAAGCAGAGATGTGGTATGACTTAAAATAGAGGAGACATCATGACAATCTCTTTGTTTTGTTTAATAATATACGATATATATTTATTTTCTTCTGTCTTCAGGTATTCTTCAACCACGAGACTTACAATTAGCCAGTTCTTAGAGCTATAAAGAACAAAGTGAAGAGTGAAGACTAGAAAGTGTGTGTTAGAGCATACTGATCTTGAATTATGCTTCACAAGGGAGAATTTTAGGTGGGCTTTGCTTTAGTGTGACTATTGATTTAACATACCCAATGTTTTGGCACAAACACATTTTGATCATATCATTTCAAGAATGACACTTAGCCAATGTATTTCACTTTTTCAGATATGTTACTACATTTAAAACTGACCCGCAGATAGGTGCTGTATGTGTAAAGGAAGTTCTGCACAGTCAGTGAAAATATTTTGTAAGGATCTTGTTAAAAACAGCATTTATTTATGTATTTGCTGAAGCTCAGCTGTTTTGGGTTGGGGTTTTTTTGTTCTCCTTAATTAAACAAAAACTATTAGATACTACACAGCATAACTGCTTGCTTGCTCCACACATTTTCTGAAATAAGTCTCATTATTTATGCCAAAATGAGTACAGACAAGCATAGGGGAATAACAGACCTCAGATATTAAGTTATTACCTTATTTCCCCTCAAGGATTAGACATCTTGTCATATTTTTTGCTAGTGTATAAAATAATGGTTTATAAAGAAAACATTGATTAAGACAATGTGCTACAGGAAATGCAACAATGAATTTTATTGTCCTTAGCAAATACATGCCACAGATAATGACTTACAAATATTTATGCATATAGTTAGCAGTACTCTTTCAGATTCTTGGAGATCATCTTCCTTAAATGGAATGGTGAAGGTTGAGTATATAAAAAAATACATACTGTATGGAGTAGTCACAGAGAGCAATTTTAGGTGTATGGAATTAGTCTTTCTAGACCCTTTCTGCTGTACATGGGGCTACAAAGCTCTGCTGCAGGGCAGCTCAGAGGACCCAGTTGGGGTTCCTCCTCTGATATCAACCTCCAGAAAAGCCTGTCTCTCCCCCAGCATTAACAGAGATAAGTTTTATAGATATGTTATCCATACTCCTGGGTAACCTTTCTGAAACAAGGTTGGAGCTTCAGAGATTGGAGCAAGCACAAATTGAGATGTGCCCTCCTTGCATGACAGTAGCAGCCTGTGTCCAGCTCAGTATAAATCAGAATGGCACAAAGCTTTGCTGAGTTGATGGAGCTAATGGACTGGAAGGGAAATCGCTCTTCCTAAATACCAACCCTCCTAAGGTAAACCACACACTGCTGATGCAAAAAAGAACCACCAACCAAATAAAACAAACAAATAAATAAATAGCCCCCAAATAAAAAAAATCCCCCCAAGATAAGACACCTTAGTTTTCACCGTTTTGTGTAAATTTATGCTACTACAGTTTGGAGCAAGCAATGCTATGTCTCTCATGGTGTGTGTAGTGTGTCTTATGAACTGCCAGCCAAAGCTGGAATCAATCTTTGGGGACAGCTGTTTCTTTTTTACATCCTGAAATAAAGCATTCAGAATAATAGAAAACACTTCAAGATGTTTAGTTAATCGAGCAGTACTTTATCAGTGCCATCTAGTGTATGCAACCAATTTTTTTCCGTCTTGCCTTTCTACTAAATTCATGAAGTATTATGGCCAGTGAAATTCTCAATGCTTGTCTTTAATATCAATGTGTCTTCAGCAAATATTTCTCAGCTAAACACTTTATCAAGAGGTTTCAAAACAGTCTTGTGGAGAGTAGTTGTTAGAAAAGGGCTTGGGAGGCTTATGTTTCATTTGAAATTTCAGTAATAACTTTATTGTGTTCTAAGAGAGCAGTGCAGATAAATAGCTTTATCATTTATACCTGATGGTATACCTTAATAACATGAAGTCATCCAATCATTCACACTTTTTAAATAGGATAAAGAAAGCTACCAAAAATGTAAGACTGGCAATCTAATGGATAAACTTTCATAACAATATCTGACTTAAAAAACAGATCAGATAATATAATTCATGTTGTAACAGTGGAAATGTAGGATACTTAGGTGGGGTATCAGTCCTTTTTCACATGTGAATGACCTTACTTTTAAGTTTCTACCCACTGATTTTCAGCAAGTTATGCTACTCTTTTCCCTCTTTGGAGAAACATGATATGTTTGTTTTTGATTACTGATCTTCTCAGCACGAGAAACAAAAAGTAATGCAACTTGTTTATTGGGATCAGAAAGCACAAAGAGTAATTAATTTCGTAATTCTTATATTCAACATTATTTGGTTGGCTACTGACATTATGATTCCTGATGGACCTATGCTTTCAAATTACTCACACCATTGCTCTTGTTTCAGAGCAATGGAAGAGAAGATTGAGGTTGCCATTGTGTTTTTGTTGAAATATTAGCCCTGAGTTATTAAAATTGTCAAACTGTCAAATTTTCTATAAAAACAGCAAAACTTAGTTTGGATGCAAGTGGACTAGAAAGGAAAAAGTGCACAGTGCAATGTCAGAACCCCTGTGCTCTGTGTTCTGCAAATGTTTCTATATGTACAAAGACATGGATAGAATATTACCACATTTTTAGTTGCTAATCTATGTCAATATACTTAAACACAAGAAAACTAGAAACTATTTGAACTATGCATGAACTGGAAACAATGTCTCTCTTTAGAATTGAAGATACATATACAAATATGCACACTTACATAAATTTGTGTGTATTTATAGATGTGTACATATGTCTATACGTAAATGTGTATTATATATCTGTACATAGTGTATGTATTTATATGCATTTATCTGTGTATATCTGTGAATGAGGAGAGAGGGGAGTGGTTAAGACTAACCAGATTCAGGCCAGTTTCAGTTGTTATCACTACATATGTAAGATAATAATCTCTTAAGACTTTTCTTCTGAATTAGCTGTGTATATATAGTGTCACAGATCCAGTGCAGTCATTTCAGGAAAGGCTATGGTCTGTGAAGGTTCTTAGCCATGCAGGTCACAGTGATGAGGTCTCAGTGCCCTTCAACAAGGGGAGCAGGACTATGAGTTTTTCCCTGTTTTTCCTGTCTCAGCTTAGACGTTTTATTCTACACCACGTCTTTCCCAAAGAAAATAACGTGATCTTCCCCTTCTTCAGGTGGTTTGAATCTACAGCTAAGGAGAACATCTTACTGGATATTCTGAGAAGCTATACTCGTATGTCTTGATGTTTTTCTAGTTTATCTAAATAACTATGTTATTCAATATGAAGCTTATTGAACTGGAAAACAAAACAAAACAAACAAAAAACCAAAACCAAAACAACAAAAAAACCCTGTGCTCTGTTCCAAGAGGGTGGGAAAATCAGATTTTTTTTGCTTCAATGTGAAATTAACTTTGGCATTTTGATCACAGTCTCACTCCATACAGAATCATTGCACTGAATTTTTATTTTCTCTAATGATTTTGTATAGTTTTTAGCAGTGAGTCTCAAAGACACCTGGAGGATAAATACTTTCCTAGAAAGTAGACATTGTAGGTGTGGTTACAATAGTAAAGGAAGATCACTGATTCTAAATTGGTATGTATCAGGTACTACAAAATTGGTAGCTATCAGGAAGTGAACTGAAAACAGAACTGCCCCTAGACTATATCTTACCCAATCTCCCTTTATTAAACTTGTTCTGCATATCTGACTGAATTTAAAAATACTATGTAAGAGAAGCTAAAAAAGCAAATTCTATTGTGCATGTAAAATGGAATTCAAGTTCATTTGGTTAAATGTTCAAGCCCAATAAAATTACACAAAACTAGCTTAATGACCCTTTTAAAGGTTTTTTTTTGAAAAAAAAAAATAGCTAAGCCACTGAACTAAGCAGTCAATGATATAATACTACAGAAGGCATTTTGTGATATTATTTATATACTTCGATTAGAAGTTTTCTTACTAAGGTATTTTGTGGTACTATTGATTGCAGAAGGAATTTTTAGAAGTAATTCAATCTAGTTTTTCTCTGCTATGCAACCTTAATTTTCACTGCAGATAATAGAAATGTTAATGTAGAGCCAACTTTCTAATGGAGAACATCTAATTCTGAAAGGTTTTGGAAGGAAAAGTGTCAATGAATACTATACAGCATACTGTCATAACAAAAATAATCAGAGGGCAGCAGGAATAATCTTTAAAATATATTCTGGTTTGGGTTTTTGTTGGGTCTTTTTTCCATATTTTTGGCCTTTACCCTCTCTAAATTTTAAAATGCTCACTTCTGCTATGGTTGTTTTGTAGACATATGGACTACACATGTCCTTCAAACTTTAAATGATGTTGTCTATCATATTGTTTGTGATGCAAGTTCATAAATATCGTAGTCATTTGTTGTCTGCAAAATGAGGACTGATACAATGAAACTGGAATGGCCATAAACTTCTTAAATTTCTTTCTTCCTCTCTCACCTGGAAGTGTGATTGCAATGTAAAACAAGTAAAAGTTTTTGAAGCTGCAGCAATGATGAATTCTTACTTCACACTATTATTATCTTTTGACACCTTTTCTGACACTTAGAATGTTTGCTTGATAATATGAAAATAGACTGATGGGACAAAAAAGCCGTGTGCAGTCTTCACAGCTGGTGCAATGTGCCATTGTGCCTTGTTGTCATCTGCCCGCACTTAATTAATAAGCATCTGGTTCATTCTTGTATTTACACAAGATACAAAATAAAATGCCTAAGTTTGATCTTTTCGATCTGCGGCATGATGCTTCCCCCCTCACTTCAAAAATTATTACTGTGGATGTGAAAAGCAATGCACGTTGAAATGTAGAGATCTGTCCAAGAAATAAAATATATGGTTTCATGGTTTAAATAGGTAGACAGATCAGCTGTGTTAACAGAAAGTTGTGGAAAATATTTTATGTTAGTCCAAGAGATCAAAAAATAAAAATATGCGCATACTACCTGAATAACTACGCTGACATGATTTGTAACATTTTACAAGTAAATGTATTTGTCTTCAGAAACAAGGAAGATGCATGCATATTTTGGTTTCTGGTCATTGAGGAGCATGAAATCTGACACAATGGATTTGTATTTAAGCTAATGACTAGTAACTACTGAGGCTTTATTGTGTGTGTATCTTTTCAGTAGGTGGGTGGATACAAGCAAAGAATACTAAAAATATAACATTTATTTAGGAAAAGGAAAGTTACCAGTACCTCACCTGGATGACTACACAGATACCTGTGGTAGTCTCTATTTCTTTCTCATCATTATTTTAAAGCTTTATGGCAAAGATGCCTGTTCTATACTATATAGATTTCACACACATGTGCTTTCCACCACAAGTTCAATCTCTCTATCTTAATTTAAATTTATAACTGTTGCCAAGAATCATGGTGTTCATTAACTAAAGACATTTTATTGTATTTCCCATGGTTCCTCCCCTGGAAGAAATGACAGAATTTCTCATAAAAAGAATTCATAGTAACTGAGTTGGTTATCACCCTAGCACTTATCCGTACGTAATTAATTAAAGCTGGAAGAATAACATATTAGCACTTCATAAACTATTTTTAATACTGTTGAAATCTTGGCCTTTAGAAATCTGGGTAGGTTTTTTTTAATGCGATTTTTTTGGGGGGTGGGGATGGTGAATTTTTTTGTTTGGTTGGTTTTGAGTAATAACATCATGCCAAGATTCCATACTTTTTTTTCTAAGATTTATGGAACCAAGTTTGAAGTGGAAATGGGTAGAATATTTTTTTCCAAATGCCGCAGAACTCATCTATTTCCTGATCTTTCCTATTTCATAAATGCATTACAGAAGCATTTTATTACTACAGCAGGAGTATAGGTTTTACTTCTTGTGTCTTTGCTAGGAATTTTACATTGATTCACTAGTTATCAAGAGCAATTCTTATTTGTTAGGGAAAATAAGAATAATTATTTACTTAATGTGCATAACAAGAGAAGTAGTTGGGGAACTGTGAGTTCAAACATAAAAAACTTATTCTTTCCCTACTTGAAAATCAATTTAAGTTTGCATCGAGTTTTTAAGTTTGGATATTGTGATGTAAGGAGTGAAAAGAGGAGAAAATAAAATGTGTGTTTTCTCCTTCAATAAAACATTGTGTCTGTGTGTAAAAAAAATCTGTCACTTCTGCAAGGACCACCTACTGCTCATCCCATCCCATGACAGCAAGGACTAAATCATTCAGTGGTATTGGTTCTTACTCTGTGATACAGCAACATTTTGGAACAATTCATTTAGGTACAAACAGGCTTTTTGTTTTGACTCAGGTGAGGAGACAGTAAAAAGTGCAATGTATGTTAAAAGTTCCCTAACATTCGCAACTGAGAGAAAGAAATTGAAATGTTTTATTTGCATTCTTTCTAATACCTGAGCACGTTTCACAAAATATCCAACAAACTTCAACAACGATGGTAAGATGTAACACTCAATACTGCTGTCTACATACCCATAGGAAACAAAGCAGAAGTCACATGCAAAGTTCAAAATTATCAGCAGTGGGACAAATATAAGAGCCAAACTGTATAATACTGGGTTTTGCCAAAAGCATACAGAATGCCACTATCTGAATACTAACCATCCAAAACGGAAACGAACATAAAAGTGCTAAGCACAAAAATTGGAAGGAACAAAAATATATATTTTTTTTTAATTTTCATTTTCAGCATAGTCTGCCATTGAGATAAAATATATTTGTTGCTGAGGAAGGTAAGCAGAGTGTGAATTATGAAATAGATAAGAGGCTACCAAATCAAAGTATCTCAAATCAAAGAGCTGCCAAATAGCAAGTAGTTTCCCCAGAGAGCAAGAATTACGGTTGAGTTCAGTTTGTTATAATCTTCAGTACAGAAAGCTGTTGTGCTTGGGAAAAAAGGTGACTATTTCTCTAATGCATTTTTTTCAGAAATGGTAAGAATTAGTTTTATTTTTATGCTGATCACAATGTCTTTAGATGTGAAGGGAATAAAATGGACAGGACTTTTTGCCCTTTTTAAGGCTTTTGAATGAGTATGAACCACTCCACAGCAAGTTGAATAAGTAAATACAAAAAAACCCTGAAGTACCTGAGTGAACTGTCAGTCAAATTAATATTTTACTGTCTAAAACTTTCCAATACATCTATTTCTTAAAATTCAATAAAATTTCCATGTCTTATTAAATAACTCAGATATAAAATTAATTCACCCACAAGTTATGTTCACAAAGCTACATAAGCATACTATTTTTAATGCTATGGATTTTATTTTTTACTTGGAAGCTAAAATGGTGTGTTGAGGAAGAAAACCATATCAGGGCTTTGAAATGGTATTTGTTTGATACATTAATACTTTTCTTCAGTATTACTATGTAGTGGTGGTTTGCAATATACACAGTTATGGCCAGCACTTAGCTTTTAATGATGGAAAACCAGACAGTTAATGAGACAGTTTGAGATTTGAGAATGTACTGCAGTCCACTAAAGATAAACCAAAATCCTATTGGTCAAGACTAAGTTGACAGTAGTCAACTAAGATACAAAAAGCTCCTGTATGAATGTTCTGTCAGTTCCTGTCGACCACATAACCTGGCATGTTTTAGGTAATCCTACAGCAATCTCACATATTGAATTGTACTATGTCAATTAATTTCCTTCATCCAACACAGCTCAGGTTCCCTCAGGACTGGTTGGCTTCTTTTTTTAATCTCCTGCCTTTGTTTTCCAATCACACTTCATTTGTGTGTCTTAGAAAAGACAACTATGTTCCACATTATGTTGCATTCTGCTGCCAGATGTCTTCCTTGATACATCTGTATCTATCTCCTTACTCTTAGAATTCTTTGTTATTTCTTTTTCCAAATTAAAATATTTCCCAAAAGTCAAACAAAACTAACAAAGTTAACCAGCTAACAAAGTTAACCAGCTTTATACTTTATTTCATACTTTGCTAGCAGGAACAAGAAAAAGTACTCCAGAAGTACTTTTTTATTCTGACCCCTTCTTTTTAAATATTTGTCATGCTAATTTCTTTCATAGTGTCTCTGGAGGATTTGGTTTTTGCTAAAAAAATATGTCATAAATGCATGTGTATCACCTTCTTACAGTTTTTCAGCAAGGGAATAGAATAACATGGTTCTGGTTTAAATTAGGAAGGTAAAGATTCTGTTTCATAAAGGCAGTCTGATGATTTACTGAAAAAATATAACAAAGAAGAATCTGGAATTTACCAATTTTGATAACAATTTGTTGAGATTTAAATGTTATTTTCTGTATTAAAATGCAGAAACAGTGGAAACAGTTTTTGATCTTCATGCTGGAAGTGAAATTCGGTAATATTAATTTACTTGGAAAATAATGTGTAGTCTTCTCTCATTTCTCTGTGTCCATATTATACTCCAAAAGGCCTTTTTCTTTTAAGAGGATTTTGAAAGTTACTTATGTTAAGAGCAAATATCATTTAATCTTCACCTTCTTTAAATATTTCAGATGTGACTTTAAAATTCTAATTTATGTTATTAACTGACATATTCACAAATAATTTTTTTTCAGTAATTGACTACTGATCATTTTCCCTGCCTTGGAGCCAATAAATAAGATATTTTTATGGTAAAATCCTGTCCAGCTGCAAAGCTACTTTGTGATAGATTTACTGAAATACTAGATTTGTCTTTTGATACCGAGTATTGATCTCTCTGCTTTCCAATTATATTGTTTTTTAAAATTATCTTCATTTAACACCTGACTATTGAGAAGTTCTGTGACAGGTGAGTGTAAGGAGTGGCAGGGGAGCAAACACGATTGTGACTATCTAAGAATGTTAAACATACGTGCATAAACATGTATTTATGATCATATATATCATACATCTAACATTTGTAATATACAGCATGATAGATATAAGCATGTATAAAATTATAGTGTGTGTATACATATATATACATAATATATATGAATAACATATACAAAATTGGTTGTTTTTTTTCATTATCACAGAAATGTAATTTAATATTATTCTTCTCAGTACTAGCTTGGTTATTTGACTCAGAAATACAGTCATTTCACAAGCCCAGCCTGTCATCCTTGGCAAATATGGCTCAACAGTTCAATCTGTGAAATATTTTCCACTTGTTTAGGAGAGAATTATGTACAGTTAGTTCAGTGGCTCACTCCAGTATGAAGAATCTTGGTGGTCCTCATGGGATGGGCAAACAGAAAGGAAGCTCTTCAATGAGCTTGTTGGGTCTTTCATATTTCAGAGAAAACCATATGAAATGTTGCTGTGAAAGCTTTGAGAACTTAGTGTGATATCAGCATCAACTGACTCAGCATCTTTGTAGGAAAAAACGCCTCTTGAGCTGTAAGATTGATATTCTGTTGCTTTGTGTTTAGTTCTTAAGTTATCACTCAAGGAACTTAGAAGCTTACTGTGAACCAATTTATATTTGATTAAGTCCACGTGCACTGGTAGAATTAAAGGCCATTAGTAGAAAATACATAAACACACACACACACGTACACACACACACACACACGCATGTATATATATATATGCATATTGTCCTTGGCTACAATCCTGCCAGGGAAGAATGTTATCGTGGGGAGGTCCAAGGCTGGCCAATGGGGTTGCCCAGCCTCCTGGGATCTCCTGGGACACACAGGCCAGAGGCTGCCCTGACCCTAGGTGGATGCTTGGGGATCCTGTGTTTTGTTCTGCCCTCATCTCTGCTGCCAACATTGCTTGTCCAACTTCTTTGAGTCTGTGGAGATTAACCTCTATCCAGGCAGCCTGACAATAGGGATGTTGCCACTTTTGATAACAGCTGTCTTATTAAAAACAAACTAACAAAAAATGAACCCCACGAAAAGTAAACAAAAAAGCCTAAAAGATAATTTATCTATACCTAAGATTTTGATTGTTCAGTAGTCTGTTGCCTAATTTGCTCTGTGAACCATGTGAAGCCATTTCTTATCCCTCTCTCTATCTAGCCAATGGTATCCTGCCACTCTAACCTCACTACAATGCTCGTAATGTTAATCCTTCGGGAATCAGTTGTTCTCTAAATTCAGTCCAACCCATCTCCTCAAGCAATCATTGTTCCTTTCATTCTCTGTTTCCTTAATTCTCTCTTGAACTCCTCATGCCTTTCAATCTGCTGCAGTGTTGCGGTTGCAACTCTCTCTCTCAGGTACCATCAGTCTGAAATACCTACTAAATATCTTTTTTAACCATCCTCTTTAGTCTTGCTGATTCTCACAGTTAAATCTCTTGCTTTCCTAGGAAAAAAATGCCTTTGCTTTGCTATGCTGAATTGTCACTCCTGTAAAGATCTTACTTGCTTTCTGGATCCCCTCCCTCCCACTCCTCACCCCCAGCCCCTACTCTGCCTTTTATAATTGGTACTGTTACAGCTTCCATGTCTTCAATTTCCATTTAATTGAAATAATGTATGATTAAAATGTTAGATCAGATTATGCCATCCAGTTTAATGAATGATGAATTTAAAATCCAATTAAAAGATCAGTTTAAAAATGTTTTGTTGGAATGCTAGCTACCAAAACAAGAGTTTTAACTAATGATATATGCCGATTAGATAATATTTTGACTATTAAAATGTTCCTAAGTTTTGTATTCAACTAAAGACCATCTGTGAACCTATACCATTTACAACAGAATCTAGTGAAAGAGGTAAGAGTCCAACAAATTTATATTCCTAAATAAAATCATGATTAAAAAATTCACACTTTTTAATCCTTTTTAGTAGTAAAATGTTAAATAAACACTGACAGGTTCATACTTCAGCTATGCATAATCTATTTCTTTTTTTTGGTAAACCAATCAAAAATCTTTCTTTCAAAATAATTTGCAAATGTGAGCATTTCTATTGACTTCAATAGAAATGCCTGCAAGACTATCAATCTGCAACACTTTTAATTATTAAAACCAAGCAAAAGGAAGGAAGAAAAATGACACCACAATACTTGCTCTTTCTTTTGGCAGAATTCACTACTGGTATTTTTTTAGCTAACTGAGGAAAAACCTCAACCTCTGAGCATAATGGAAGATAAATTAAATTCTTATTGCATTAAGAAGTATATGAAAAACCCATAAGAAGTATGAACAAAAATAAATTTGTTCTGAGCATGTGCTACATCTTTCACAGCCTCCTTTAAATTTTGCTAAGTAATTCAACTCCATCCATGCAAACTGGGAAGCTGATTTTAGCCATCATTAAAACAAAACAAAACACAACAACAACAAAAATCAATTATCCACTACAGGCCAAATTTCCTTTTAAGCTTATGCTGATTTTTGAAATTTACAAATGAAAATAATTAATTATGAATCACTTCTGGTTTTGAAGTCTGATTTCATTTGACGCCTGTACTTTGGAAGATGAGTTTCACACTAAGCAGAAATGTTTGCCTCTTTTAATCATCAAACAAAGTCTAGAAATCACTACAACAACTGAAACTAAAGTAGATTTTCCTTCCCCTGTTTTTGCAGTGCAAATAGCAAAATAGAAATGGTATAGGTTAAATTAGATGCAAATCTTTTCCTCCTCAGTAAAATAAGAGAGCTGACCTATTTTTTCTTACTGAAACTGAAATTCCTTCTGACAAAAAATTTCTAGCCTTCCAACTATTTTTAAACCACAGGCCCCCTTGGGTTTAAAATTACCAGAGTGAAAAGAAAACCAGCCTCTGAAGTCTGTCCCATGAAGAGGCATTGTTGGACCTAAATGATGCATAGATGAAGCATAACGTATCACAGTGACTGCAGAATTGATACTCTCACATTCAAAAGAGCTAAAAATAATGAGTTTTTTGATATTTACACATTTCATAGCAATTTAACCTAGTTCAGACCTTGTACCTACTCAATCCATTGTATAATGTGCACTTGTCACCTTTTTAAAAAATAAATTTTCATAAGACTTTTTAATAGTTTATGGAAAACATGGTGCATGTAGAATGTCTTAACGTAGGTTTGAACTGCAGATGAAAAACACACATAGAAGAAGTAAAGTCATTACAATCCATTTTGAAGATTTGTTTGGACTGCTTCAGCAGAATTGTACATCTTATATTTCATCTTAACTGAGAACAGTTTTGTTCTACTGTAGGGGAACTGGGAATTTCACTGCAGTAGCAAATTGTCTCCTGAAGAGTGGAACTTTGAATGTACCTAGAATTTAAATTATTAAAAGTTAATATACGTTATTTAAAAAAAAATATATATATAATTACCTGTACTCTAAAGACGTGCTTTCTAAAGGCCAGAATCAAGAAACCTGGCGTACCTACCTGCTGTGTTGTGGAATTGATACCGTGGTTTAGAAATGTAACAGAACTAATAGTGCTTGCAACAGAATGCACCACAGAAAATTACTGTGCTCCAGTTTAAAGAAACCAGCCAAGCAAAGTAAAGAAACAGTAAAGCAGGAGCAGCCAAGCAAACATAGGAAGGGTACTGCACAACCAGATGCATTGTCTTAAAGGTGTTGATAAAATGTTCACTTAGAACTTTGAGGGGTCCAGACAGAAATGACCACCAGAGACCCTTGGGGCAGCCCCTCAGAGACCTTATAAGGATATGTTTATATGCTAATTAGTGCTGGGAAAATTCATGAATATGTAACAGGAATGCGAGAAATGAAAATTAATAATTGTATAATGCTATCATACAAGCTCTAGTGAAGATATTTTGGTGTGAACTTTGGGGAAGTAACTACCAGTGCACCCGGTGCACCAAATGAAGAATGCCTGCCCGCTAAAACTCACAAATTAATTATTGAGGTTTCAGTGTTCTAAATATAATATAACATAAACATAATTCAAGTATATTCTGGCTGTCAAATCCTATACAAAAGTAATAATAAATCTCTGTATTCTATTTTCTGGATAGAATGGACTTTTTTTCACTTTTTTTTCTTTCTTTCTTTCTTTTTTAAATTAGTTGTAAATCATTGTAAAAATAATCCTACGTCACTTGATCACTTGTAATAATATGTGTCCATGGCATGGAAATTCATGGCAAATCTCCTAATAGCGATTAGTCACATGGTGGTGTGTCCCTATTGAGGAACGTGCTTTTTTACATGCTTTTTTACATGAGGTAAAAGTGGTCTCTTTGGATTTCAGAGATGGTCAGAAGAAATACTACTTCCTTCTGGAAGGTTTGCATTGTCAAAAGTTGATAAACTCAGTACTCATTCAAACTTACTGCTGCTAATTTCACTAAATGGAATGCAACTTATTAACCTCTGACTTAAATACATGAGAACCCAATTTTTTTGTGCTAGGTACACAGAACTTCAGTCCCACTCATCATGCCAAAGACCAAAATATAAATCCTCAAAACCACTACTGATTTTCAAAGGAGACCTGCATATTTTTAAAGGACACAGCACCAGAGCTTTTCAAATGGAGTCCATTCATTTCCAAAATGCCTCATGCTAAACATGTGCACAAGTATTTCTGTACAACATCTTATCTGTATCTGCACTGAGCATGTGAATATTTACATTGTACCCAAAATCCCATGAAGACTGCTAACGTAAATGTTTCCTCATCTGTTCCACCCCTAGAGCTTAATCTCCTGTCTGCATTTGGGCAGTATCACCTGGGCCAAACTCCACTGAGAATTCAGTTAGTATTAAAATACCTCTACCTGATAGTCTTATAATTGATTTGTTGACTTGGAAGAAATAAGAGTCAGGCTATGGTATACGTTTTTGCTTCAGGAAACCCACACTTAAACCCACACTTCAACCCACACTTCATGTCCCACACAGTATCATAAATTGGCCTGGTTGCAATAGCATTGATCAGTTTTCATGGACATACACAAAATTACCCGTGGTATCTTCTTGCTGCTGATGCAACAATTCCTTAAATGCTAACCAAACCTTATGTAAGGACTTATCAGGAGGAAAATCGTGAAGTAGCCTGGAAAAGTCTTTAGAATACACCTCATTTCAAGAGCTGTCCAGGATTCTGGGAGCATGTTGCATGAGACAGAAAAGGCAGCACGTCTTTTGAACATATAGGCTGTGAGAAGATTATCTCTTTTTGAGCAGGTAGATAAACTTGATGAATTACCTTTTAGGAAATTGTATTAGCATTTCTTATTTCCCTTGTACTTGTTTTCTTGCTTTACGAGGGATGACACTATGTATGAGTTTTAGTTTACATGGCTAATAGTTTAAGGGTAATTATTTAATTGTTTTAATTAAAGTCATCATCCCTTATTAAGCCTGTCACCTTCCCAGAAAACAAATTTTCTTCATAAATCAATCCTGCATACCTTGTGGCAATGCTTATTGTCTGAAAGACAGATGA
>VZRE01008138.1:15503-31279 GCA_013396775.1 Cephalopterus ornatus
ATCTTATAGTTAAAGAAATCACATTTTTGTAGAATAATTAATGATATAACAGTTCAGTAATTCCTCTAAGTGCTTTTACACTGCTCAGTGATTTTGAACAAAGGGGTTATTTTTGAACTGAAAATCTGTTTTTCTGGAGAAACAATATTAAGAAAAGAATAGAAATCTGGTATGTGTTAGCATTAACTTGGTTTACCAGCATAAGCTGTTAGATGATAGATGTTCTGTGTAAGAATAACCTTGATTTTCATCCATCTCACAGTTTACTTCCTGTTAAACCAAATTACAACTGTTTTGGTATATTTTCTGTGTTTACTTAGATATTCTTGAGATATTTTATTAAAACTTTATGAAGACTCAACATAGAATAAAGCAGTTGGAGCTTAGGAAGAATCCTAAATATGTGCTGGGTTCTTGTTTATTGTGCTATATTCTATAAGAATAGCAATTGATATCTGCTAGAGTTAGAGCTGAAGTGTCAAAATCCAGTTTTTATATGTAAATTAAGATAGAATATAATAATAACATCTTTTTAAAATACAGAGAAATTATCATTAGAACACTATAATTGCACAGTATCTAATTAAGCTTAAAGTAATGCCATAACTAACCATGCAGCTGAGCTTATATGGAGGTCAGATACAAAGCAGCAAAAAAGTAAATGAAATTTTGAGATAGTCTCATCAAGCTTCAAGAAAAATGCCATTCTTTCAAGAATTAAACTACTAGATTTCTTAATTGCTGAGAGGTTTCAGAAGTCACGTTTTCTAGACATATAAATCTTGTAGGGTGCCATTGTTGCTCTCTTCAGAAACATTCCCTCTGCTTATTTTTATCTATCTCAAATTCATGGCTTTTTTACTCAATAACTACATTTTATTTTTATCACATAATGCAATAAAGCAGAAGTTGGTATATTTGTACTCAGAAATCTTTTTTGAATAATACTGCTGCCTATAAGTTTCTGTTTTGAAAATACTTCAAATAACTTTTTTATGTCATTTCATTCACATTTTCCGCAGAGAATGCAAAATAAAGGATATTATTACAGAATGTAGTGTAGATTGTCATGATTTCAAAGTATTCACTAAATTACTCTTTATAGATACAAAAATATGTTTTACAATCTCATTGTAAAATTATGAATGCATATGTGAACTGTGAACACACACACACACACACACACACATATATATACACATTAAGGGTCTGGTTTATATTTATTTCTAGAATTTCAGGTTTGAATTTGAAATTTTCTGACTGATATAAATGCATTCTCTCGCCTGAAAAGGTCATGGACTCCACACAATGTGTAGCCATGCAAATTTTACCCCTATTTAGACGTTAATTATTTTTTAATCTGACTACTAAGAATATAGCAATTCTTTGTTAAACACTGCTTTTTAAGTTATTGAGCAGCAGCTGTTACATCTGAAAAGCTCAGAGAAAAGCTTGTATAGCACTTCTGAAATGGTGCATACATAAAGGCAATGGTTTTAGTTTGAGTCACTGAGTTGGTCAGTTAGGCTAATAGTCATTAATATAGCTTGAGGTGGTGGAAATGTGAATGGCCAGAAAACAATTTGTACAGAGATCAGAGAAACATTGCCTAAAAAGAATAAACACGACTGTACACATTTTACTAGACATAGAGTAAAACCCCAACTAACTCATCTACAACTTTTTATCTGATTAATATTCTGCTATAAAACTTCAGAAGTACGGACTCACTAGTGGTATTTTTTTATAACTGCTTAATTTACATTGTATCTTTTGTAGCTCAGTAACAAGACATAAAATATTGAATGTGATTTCATCACTCTGAAATACCCAAAAATAGAACTTGAAATTAGAGATTCCTCAAAAACATTTTTTGTTTATTGTACCACACTTGTAAAGATGAGAAGATATATGGAGGAATTTGAAGTAGTGCAACATAAGTAATATGAGTTGCTTGATGTGAGAAACTGAAAAAATTTACATAGCAAATAAGTTGTTTGGGGATTTTTTTCTGTATGAGCTGAGGTGTGGAACAGTAAACCAAAAAAAGTTCTAATTAAGAATATTCCAGAAGTATCTTCGGTTATTTAGAATTCCATCTTGAGTAGAATGAGGAATACCAAAGTTAATACAAGCAGAAGATAAAAAGAGGAGCCTTTCAGGGATGAGAAATAAAACTGGAAATCTCAGGGTATGTTCTCTAACTTCATATTAACTCTACAGAAATTGACTCTCAAATTCATAGTTTTCAACATTCCTGGTTGTCCACAGCCTCAGATCCTCTCACTGCAGGGTTTTTAAGATTTATGGCAATGTATAAAAAATCATTACTTCACCAAACACTTCTGAAGCTTTGAAACCTTGAAATTTTCATCACTTTTAGCTTTTGTGGTTTTTTTGATGGAATTTTGTATCAGTTTGAGTTACATACAGCCATATTGTAATTCTTTTTCTTTTAGATCTGTTCATCATTAAGTTTTGATATTAAATTTAAAAGACTGTACATCTGAATTAGATTTGTTATAAAATTTTGTAGATACTGAGCAGAGCTCAAATCTTATTCATAACAGTCAAAGGTGAACAGGTATAGTCTTACAAATACATGTGTGTTACCATCTGCATAAACAAAATATATGTATAAGTCTATATATAACATATATACAAGTTTTTATATAGACTTTATATATATAATTATATATTATATATATAATTTATATACTTTAATTTATCTACATATATGTGTATATATATGTCTATAAATAAAGTGTACTTCTATGCAAATTTCCAGTTTTAGCTGTTCTAGCACTGGAATCTACCACAAAGAATAGTGAAAGCCACTACTCTGTATTTCCAGTTCCCCTCGACATTCCAACTGTGTCCCTGCTGTTGGCAACAGCAACAACAACAAAAGAAAGCTTCAGTCATATAAACTTACAGCACAGAAACTAAGGCAGAAATGGGAACAAATAAGTAGGGCAGAAGGCAACATAGATCAAGACCACTTCTTTCAGTAGCAACCTACTCACAGAGGGGTGTAAACAAACTCTGGAACCACAGTCCGTGGGAAGAGAACAATACCAACAATTACTTACTAGGAGACACATAATTGAAATAATATTACTGCTCCTTATTTTCTTCAAAGAAAAATCTTTGCTGAATGTTATTTTCCATCAATATGGGAAAACATCGAATATAACTGCAGTTAGCAAAAAGTTTAATTTCTAAGAAATAGTTGGAAAAATGGCAAGCAGTTTGTAATTTAGTTTCGTGGGTACTTTGGACAGATTTTGGAGTCAGCAGAAAAAGGCATCATAAAGTTCTATTAAAAATTATGTGCTTTTTATGCTTTACATTGCTGTGCAGAAGATGTCTTATTTCTTTTTCATTTGTACATTTATTTCCATTTCAACTCTGAATTAAGCTGTTTGCAATGACAACTGGCTATGGTTCTTTAACTCTGATAGGCTTCACTGTCTTCTGCTATTCCAGGAATCAACAGATGTTTTATTGACCGCTGTCCTCAACTGAAAACAGAAAATGTGCATCAAATTAGAGCTAAGCAGGTTAGTTGATTTAGGCAGATAAGGCATTTCTTTCAGTGACAGCATCAGGTGAAACAGCTCATCCTTTACTCCCTTCTTTTTATTTGGTCTGGGACTGATAGCAGTACTCATAGCACAAAAAGACAATAAATGCATGAATTTATTGTTAAATAGATGGTAAACAATAAATCCATGTTAAGTGTACTAAACCCATTATACCTAAAATGTCATATTCTGCTTTGTTTAGATATGCATTTTATTTTTAAACAGTCATAGTCAAGTATTTGATGAAAAATGTGCAACAAATATACTTCTCTACTACTTCTCTGTATTCATAACTTCAAAATCTGAAGTATAGCTTAGACTAGTCAGTGAAAGGATAATGAATGTGGAAGCACAGATAAGGCTTCAAGGTTTTTGGAAAAGTATCTGTCAGGGACTAAAAAAACCCCATGTCTTTTCATCAACTTTCTCTCCATACTAGAATCCATTGCAGTTAAAAGAAAAGCATCCTATGAGGCAGCAGTAAACAATCACTGCAATCTTATATTTAAAATATATCACAGCAGAAGCTGTGCTGAGTAATAAATTAAGTAATTTTCCTATATTACTAGTGTTACAAAATAGCCCAGTCATTTCATTAAGTGTATACTTTGTCTGTGTAATGAACATCAGTGATATGGGTGTATTCTGTTGAATATATTACGGATGTAGATTGGTGAAGCTTGAGGGAGTTTACCCTTTGAAGTTAACTTGAAACACATCTACCATATTGACAGTATACACTTTTATTCTTAGTATAAAAGTATTCATTGGAGTGATATTCAGTTGTAATTTGTATTATTCTCCAGCTCCTGCTTTTCCAGCATGAAGGTTTTACGTGCCACTATTTATAATTACACAAAATTCAGACAAAAATTCATGTTTTCATCTACAAAAAATGGTAATCAAATGCACTGCAGGTGAAAAGCAAATACAATTAAGTATAAGTAGGCCACAATACACTTGTACTGCCAAGACAACGGGAAGTAAATGGAAAGGCATGTGACAGTACCACTAACAGACTATTTATGTAGAATACACCATTCTGCCATCTTTGCAAAGAACTACACTAAAACTGACAGTAGGTAGCGAGACAAAACTTTCCCTAAGTGATACATTCCCTGAAATAAAATCCTATTCTGATTTAATGGTTTTTGGAACCAGAATATGATATCCTGGGGGTAGGGTGGAAGGAAATTTCTCCACCTGAGTATAATAACAACCCCAAGAAAATTTTCTTTAACAATATGTTGATATTTAGAACTGTTCTTTTCCTTTTTTTTTTTTCCTCTATCACTGTAGTAGAGAAACCATTTAGTGTATATGTTACAGCTAGGAATAGGAAGCAATTCATCTGCTTAAAAATATGCATTCCTTTAAAAATCATGCTTGGAAATTTTCCTAACTTGTCTGCAGTGAGCATCCATAGTTTGCTCGATTCTTTGCAAATTTCTTTCTTTTCATGTGCACAAGAGGAACAGAATCCTCTTGGCTCTCTCGTGGGTATAAATCAAAGACAGAGGTTTTGGAGAAAGGGAAATGAAGGAAAATCTGTCTTGCCAGTGCAGCGTATAACAGAAGAAAACTTTTGTCTACACCCACTTTTTAGAGGAGCATATGCAGGGCAACCTCCAGCTATGAGGCAAGTCAAAATGACAGCTGACCTGTTCAGATTAGGGTGTTTGGGTATAAGACATATCCATTCCATTGCATGTCTTCAGAGAGTAGTCTGTCTTGCTTCTTCCCAAGAGCAACATATTTTCATTAAATAATGGGAGAGGTAATAGAAGTAGAAACATTATTTTTTTTTTTGCAAGAATATTCTCATTAATTTCTATTAAGTTCATAAACTGGAACATTGATGTGGTTTGGTGGGTTAAAAAAATAAACTTTTGCTTGAAGGATTAACTTGATTTAACAAAAATATCAATACATCAATACTATTATCATTGGAGAGAAAAATAATATGGTTTTACTTGTTATTCTTTATGAATACTCATCCACAGAAGCAGCAAACACATAGATAAATCATTGAAAATTGGAGCAAGACAAATTTATTATTGTAAATATTTAAGCTCTCCTTACTATGCATTTTTAATGAACTGTATATTTTTAATGTATCTACTCTAAGATGGCTGAGCTCCACATTTCTATTTCAGGTTATATCATCTTTATGGCACCTCATTTTGAGGACATAATGTAATGCAAGTTGAAGTATTAAGTTTTGACAGAATTCATATATGTATTTTCAGGATGGTGGGTTTGAGAGGAAACATATCTGCTCACTTACTGGAGTGGGTTGTACTTATAAAAATCAAAAACATAAACTTGATGACTTTTAGGTATATTCTTTGAAGCTGAAGAGAGGGTACAGCTGACTATTAGGCTAGAAATGTATTGTGAAGGCCAGTTATTCTCTTAAGCCATCTATAAATAGATGTATTAAAATAAAAATAAACCAGGCTGCAAGTAAAATATGAGCTGACAGTATATTTCCACAAAATAGTGAAGAATAGGGCAAAAGGGGAGTCATCAGGAAATCCTTTGAATTCATGCTTAGTTCATGTGGCCTACTTATAAAGAAAACCAAAAGGATTTCTAATATGTATAACAAGCAGAGTCTGAAGAAAACTCAGTATGTCATTCATTAACTATGGTGACTCCAGTACTCTACTACTAATCGTAATAGATGTACTAAGGAAAGGTGACTGAAGATAGTTTCCAAAAGAACACTGCCTACCAAAAGCAAAAGCATTTTCAAGACCAAGCATTCACATGGGTGTAAGCATTTGACCAAATAGATTGAATGCCACCAGAATTCCGTTAACATTGTCCTTGAACAGTCACTGCAGTGAAGCTTCCACAACTCCTTTCTAATAGGAAATAAATCCTTCCTCCCAGCGAATCACCTGACTTCTCTGTAAGCGTTCCTAATTGTGTTACCTTCTTGCCTTTTGTTTTTCCTTCTTAGCAGGAGGAAAGCAAGAAGTAGCTGATGGATGGCACAGCAGTTCTTCAGATTGGTCTTCACTGGGAATAAGGTTGATGTTGATAGTGTATTCTGTCTAGTAAAATCATGTTTCATTATTTAATTCATATATATATATCTATATCTCCATAATTTCAGTAATTCAGGAGAAAGCTAAGACATATTTTACTGTTGATGGGCATTAATGTCAGGTCTAGAAGCAAGCAGGTTTAATTTCAGAATTATGTAAAACTCTGCTGAATAACCACGCATGTGCTACCTATTCCTTTGCAGATAGCTGCAAAAAAAAAAAGTTATTCTTCAGTGAATTTTTTTTTCCTCTAATTTTTTTTCCTCAATTTCTGGGCTTAGGGGAGTTAAACAGCATAAAGAATTGGCTCCGTTTAAGATCATGAGAACGATAATTTACAGAGCTTAATAAATATTTAGGTTTCTATTTAAGTTTGTCATAAAAACACTAAAGTAAATAAGCAGAATAAATGATGTAGCTTAAATTAGATGCTAAAAATTCTTCCACATTCAGTCATTAAAATGACACTGATGCATCTCTATATATAGGTATGCAGACATTATTAATGCCATGCATGTTCTTGTTACTTGATTTTGATAAATTGATGTAATTCTATTCCAAAGCTCCTGCTATTTACTCAACTCAAAGAACTTACTACCAACTTGAGTAAGTGTTACTGTGTCATTTGGTGTTACATTTTTAATTAGAAAAATCTATCTATCTACCTTACTAAATCATCCCATGTAGTTTCTGATAAATATCGTTCACAGTGAGAATTGAGAAAAATCTGTGCTTGTGTTAGACTTTGAACAACCAGTAAGATATATAAATCAAAATTCAGGTTGCTCTCAGCTGGAGCAAAAGCAAGAATCTACATTGGAAGTGACCAGGGCATTAATGACTTAATTGTCTCATGTCCACAATGGATAGTTGTCTCTGTTTGACTATAATAGTACTATGAAACTGTGAAAGAATTTTTTCAGTTCAATATCTGTGAAATTTCTGCTTCATATAAAGTTTTCATTGACTTGACAATTTCTAGATGACAGAAAATAATTTATCTAAATTCTTGACCAGTTAAACTTATTAGCACATGAACTCTGACCCTAGCTCTGTTATTTTTTAATAGGTAAGTGATAGGTTGCTGCATTTTTCCTGTTGCTATTTCCCTTCCTTGTCTTTTTTTTTTCCCAGTGTAAGAGTCAGTATCCCTGAGCATTTACTTAGTGACTATTGATTTAAGGCCTTTGCTAGGATCCTTAAGAGCTGCAGTAATATGAACACTGTCAGAAATACGGCTTTACCTCACTAGCATAACGGCTGTCACCTTTGTTCAAAGACTTTTCAGGCAGGAAGATTTTATAAAAAGTAAAAAATATGAAAGAAGTCTTCTCATTTCATATCATCTTTCACATAATATTCTTAGTGGCACCTCCTATTACAACCTGTTCCTTTCTTGAGTCATCACCCTGTTTGAGACAGAGGTTCCAGCTGCCATGAGTCTTAGTTTATCTTTTGCCGTACAAAGCAGTGTATTGTGTACTCTTTTAACGGAGTATGACTATACCGCAAAGAAAAATTTTAACTGTAACTCTGAGGCAGATACAGCCTTCCAGATTAAATAAATGGATATTACATTACCCTTGGTCAGGTATGGAGGAGTGTGGTCACATAAGAGAGTCTCCTGCAATTCATGTTCAGCAGCAGTTCATGTGCTAGCAGCTTAGATGGAGACTTGGTTGTCACCTATTCCCTGTACCAAAACATACAAAGCCAACGATGAGATGTAATGACTCTCACCACACGTGTACCCACTCCTTGCAAGAACAAAACCTCACCATTATCATACTTTATCTAAAAACACATTCATTGTAATTTAACGACCTACAATATATGAGCAGCAAGAATGGCTTCTACAGAAATGAAGGTAAGACAGGAGCAACTAGTGACAGAAGGACAGCACCTCTAAGGTCAAGGGCTGAGTTCTACAACATCCAAATAAGAAGAGAAAAGCAGAGTTCTGGTGCTAATCAGTTCCATAAAGACAGAGTAGATCCATTGTCAAGCTCACAGCAATTTAGCAGGTCAGCGTCCAGATCGACAGAGCACATGGTCAGGCACACCTGCAACATATCTCAGGCAAGGCCCAAAAATAATGGTCTGAGCTTGAGAACAACTCCCAAGTGGTAAATTAGCATGTCCTTCCTCTTTCACACGTAACAATTTCCCAGCAGCAAGAGTCCAGTTTAGAGCATCACACTCTATCAGAGGTGTCTTGATGCATAAGCAACTGAACTCCCAGAAAGAGTCCTGATGTATGGCTGTCCCAATCCCAGAGTCCTTTTGCTGGGGTTTTAAACAGAACTGTCTTGTCAGAATTAAATACAACTGAGGCAAAATAGGATTTAACTTAGATAGATAGGTAGCTAAACATTATTTTAAATTATGTATTTTATAGCCAGGGCCTCACACCTCACACCTGTCTTTTTCAATAAATTCAGTAACGTCATTTTCCCAGTTAAAGCTTTTGGACATGCTCTGTAAATGAAAGGAAAATAGAAGAGAGAAGGGATGATGAAGAAACTGAAAGACAGTTAAGCAAGTGTGACAACACAACCTAAAATTTTTGTGTAATAAATGTTTAATTGATACTGACACTAGTGAAAAGAAAGGCCATTTTATAATCTCAAAATAAGGCTTAACCACTATTTTTTCTTTCTGTTCTCTTTAATCATGGATCAAAATATTTAATCTAAAATGCACCCAGGGTGCTTCTTTCTAATCGTTAAATCATTTCAGTAAAATCTGGTGGTAGAAACAGAGGTTTAGAATCTTGAGCTCCTTGGAAATGTGCTTGTTATTTTTATCCATAGCTGACGTGCTAGGGAAGAAGAGCAATTTTGTTTACTCCCAGGTGGTTTAAATTTGATTTGAACTCATAGCTGAGTTTAAGCTGATGAACAGCTTTTTATTGACCATGAATAAATTGAGAAATTCAGATTAGTCAGCCACTTTTTGTCATAAATTAAATTCCAGAGAAGATGAATTTAGGAAAAATAAAGCAGAAAGGTGTGTACCTGATTACTAGCTGACTTAATAAAATCATTAATGAATTTAATGTTTTTCAGTATCACTGTTCTTACAAAAAAGAATTTGTACAAAACAAATGGAGAGTAATTGCCAGCAGAGCAATTGAAAATGACACATGAACAATGAACATGCAGAAAAATATAAAGAGGTAAATTTCTGCATGTAAATGTACACAATAGCACTTCCTCACAGACTGAATATCCTCAGCTGAATAATATGTTCTTTTGATAACTAATATGGTCTTTTGAGCACCTTGTCCTCATTCAGTTCAACTTCAAAGTCTGAAACCTTTTCTCACAAAAGAGAAGGTAATTCTGGCAATCCCTTTGGGAGTCAAGTAGCATTATCTAAGCATAAGAAAATCGGAATATGGCTGTCTGTTCACTGGTAAGACAAAGGCAAAATTAAAGTCAAGCACATTGTTTCAGTTTTTTTCCTGACAAAATGCTGAGCATTCTTCTGTTTCGGGAGAAAAATGTTTGTGTGGATTTTTTACATATATATATAGGTAGAAATATACATACATACATAGATACATATGTGTATGTGTATATATATGTATATTTATGTATGTACCTATAAATAGATAGATAGATGGATAGATAGATAGATAGATAGACAGATAGATAGATAGATAGATGCTTACTTGGAAAATGTTTTGAGACCAAAAGATAACAAAGGCTACATAATTATTATTTTACTGCTCAGGCAATTACCTAGCAGTGATATTTCCTTCTCCTCAGAATGACAAACTGTGTGATTCTGATGTCTACACAAAGAAGGAAAGGACTAATGAAGTGTCATGGATTAACCTACCAGGCAGCTAAACATCACACAATTGCTTGCTCACTACACCCTGGCTCCCGGGGGGATGGGGTAATAGAACTGCAAGAAAGAAAAAAGTAAAATTCATGGGCTGAGATAAAGACAGTTTAATAGGACAGAAAATGAAGGGAAAATAATAATAATAGCAATAATAGTTGTAGCAGCAGTAGTAATAATAATAATAAGAGGAAGAATAAGAATCACAGAATCATAGACTATGCTGAGTTGGAAGTGATGCTAAAGGACCATCAAGTCCAGTCCTTAGCCCTGAACAGGACCATCCCCGAGAGTCATTCTATATGCCTGAGAGCACTATCTTGAGCACTGTCAGACTTGGTGTTGTGACCACTTCCCTGAGGAACCTGGTTCAATGCCCAACCACCCTCTGGGTGAAGAACTTTTTTCTAATATCTAACCCAAACCTCCCCTGACACAACCGCAGGCCATTCCCTTGCGTCCTGTCACTGGTCTCAATAATAACAGAAGCAAAGGATGCGTAATGAAGCTGCTCACCACCCGTGCTGACTGATTCTCAGCCAGCTCCTGAGCAGCAGCTCCAGCCAGCTTTTCCCACAGCTTATATGCTGAGCATGACTCCATATTCCTGTGGTCAGTGGTGTCATCTGTCCCAGTCATGTTTCCTCCCAGTTTCTTGTGCTCCCCTAGCCTCTTCAGTGGGGGTGGTGGTGTGAGTACCTGGAAAGTCCTTGTCTTAGGGTAAACACTATTTAGCTAGAACTAAAACATCAGTGTGTTATTGTAAGACCCCAGGCTCACCCTATAAGCTCAAAGGGGTTGTATGTTAAAAATATGCAAGGCTCCAAAAATCCACCTGCCATATTTATTAAAAGGCCTTTCTGTTCATTTATACCTTGAGAGACCACATGGGACTAGATGATGCACATATTTCTCAGCAGGTCAAGTAACACACTTTTACTGGCAAATTTTAGAAAATAAGGGAATGCTGCAAAAGTTTAAAGAGTACCTTGTAATCAAAGCATTTCACAAAGCATTGACTTAGCACATGCTAACCCATTGTTGTGCTCCAGATTAAGCTATAAACTGCCCAGAGTGATTACCTTTTTATTTAAGTCTTTCTAAAAGGCTTTTGGTTTGTTATAACCTCTAATTAGCATCTGGAGAAAGAGTCACACACTCTTCTCTAAGAGGAAATCTTTTTAATTTAGTGAGAAAAATAAGATATTTTGGCAAAAGGTTTTTACAGGAGTAAAATACAACCAAGAAAAAAGCATTTCACTAAAACATTCAACACAAAGACTCATTCCACAGGAAACACCCACTATAAACAATCCATATACCAGCTTTTGTAAAACAGAATTCATTGGTTTTAAGTTACCCACAAGAGAAGGAAAAGAGTAACAGAAAAAAACGGATTAAAAAGCGTAAAGAAAGAGAGAAGGAGAGAAAGAAAGGAGAGTGAGAAAATAGTTACCGACGCAATTCAGTGATTCACTTGGTGCCAGCTGGAGAGGGAGGAGAGAGAAGGAGAAGAAGAGGGAGACTGCATGGATTTGTGGAGTTCAGTTTTCTCTCCCAAGCAGGATATCTAGTCAGTGCCTTCCAGGCCAGAGTGAGCTGTGCCATACCCAGTCACAGGCTGCAGGGCTGGGGTGTCGGTGGGCTACCAGGCAGATCTGCTTTGGCTGACAGCTCGGCTGCAGGGCCTGCTGCTCTGAGATGGGCTCTGCATGGGCAGCAGGCCTTGCCTTTAGCTCTGCCCAGTGCCCTCAGCACAGGCCTGATGTGCAGCCTTTGTATGGACCTGCAGGTCCAGGCCTGGCGCTTCCCCACGTGCACACACACACTCACAGTGAGTTCATTCCAACTCATATCAATAATTCAGGGAGATTGGGATCCAGGATCTCATACCAATACAATTTAGCAAAACCCAACCCATTCAGCTTTAAGTTACCCAAATATCAAGAAAGGAGATTAGCAGAAGAAGAGGTAAAGAAAGAGAGAATTATAGCTCCTGCCTTGAGTCCTGTGCAATTCCAGCTTCCACATGACCAGATGGTAGGGTCATGACAACGTGAAGGGTGCACGGTGCTCATTTTATCTGCTCTATCTCCCTGCAGCCACCCCCCCAGCCCTAGGCAGGACATGCAGTGTGCCAGCCGTTCTGAGGCTGGGTTGGGGACTCCATGGTGTGGTGTGGGCAGTGCTCCTGCTGTGTCAGTGTCTGACAGCGGCTCCTGGGCTGCCCAGGGAGGCCCGGAGGTACTGAGGTATGGAGCAGGGCACTACTCCCCCTTCGTGAAATTCGACCTGTCCCTCCCCCGCCATACACACACTTGAGTTGGCCTGAGCCAACAATTAATATAATAATCCAGTGTCTCACAGTTATCAACATTATTCTTATTCTAAATCCAAAACACAGCACTGTACCAGCTACTAGGAAGAAAATTAACTCAAACCAAATGAATCCAGCCAAAACCAGGACACCAAGAGAGGAAATATTGGAAATATCCTTGGTGTATTCTTGGAATTGGAATATCTTTGGAACTGGAATATCCTTGTGTTTAGTGGAAAGTGGTTAGATCTCATTAAAGCTTCCAGTTTGGCCTTTGGAGAATTGGTGATGGACCATTACAATGAGTCCTGAAAACAGAAGAGGCTTATACTATATTGGGTCATTTAAAGATGCAGAACTGAAGCAGGTGTGTGTGTTTGTGTGTGTGTGTTTGTTTGTCTGTTTAATATATGAAAATTATTCTGTAACACTGAAAAAAAGTACATCTGGAAAAAAATTAGCTTAATAATTCACAAATTTCAGAAAACAACAGCTTATCAGTGGAGGGTGTTTTTCCACTCAGAGTTCCCTAAATAATTGTTTGTATTAAATTCTTATAATTATTGAGTACCTTAGTACTTAATAATTGTTTACTTTGTATGTCAGTGCTATCTATCCTGAATATGTTATACACTTTTATCATTTCTTTATTTTACATATAAAGATATATCTCAGAAGTTGGACAAAACTTAAAACAAGATGAAAAACTCTGCAAAACAGGAGCTTTGTAAGCCCAAGAGATAACTGCGGCTCTCTAATAAATATTAAATTACATTTCTGTGATAATGAAAAAAAACAAAATGGACAGAATGCATGTGGAACATTATTTCTTGGGTGGTAGTATGATAATGTGCTTTAGAAAATACGCTTGTCAATGAAAATAAAGAATTGACAAAAGGTAGAATTATTCTAGAGGGTTTCACAGTTTTTTTGAAGTAGGTTGAGATTAGTTTAGTATTACCAACACATGTAATCAAGTTGATGCAATGACATTGTTCACAAGCTGTCTGACTGAAGATTCAGTTCAGAAAAGTGTAGTTGGAGTTCAAATAAATATATAACCAAAAACTTCTACATATTTCTATTTTGTACTCCTAGACACAGAAGAAACTTTCAATTTACTCATGGAAAATTTTGAGTAGCATTCAATGGGAAAAAGAGTGGTAATTACATGATAAGAGATATGTATTTTGCACTGAGAAGTATAATAGAGTCATATTTGAACTTCTGACTCTTTTCTAGCACAGGTAAATTGTGTGCAAAATCCATTATACACCTGCATATGCACGTTATACTAAAAATAGTTGGAAGAGAAAACTAGAAGAGCAGAGCATGTATTTATGGCCAATGTATTTTAATAAGAGACAGCAGCCATGATGTCAAAGGTGTCTAAAAACTACTGTGACCCTCATTGATGAGGGTTTGTTGCACTAAAATAGAAAGAGATTACTATCCTTTATAAGTAGGGTATAATTACTTTTGTAATAAACAGACACCAAGCATACACGATAAACAAACTTGATTTCCTAGTGACAAGCAACAGGAAAGAATATTGCAGTATTAGGAAGATGTTTTATGTTAGTTGGTACTTCTAAAATATTTCTTTCAATTCACATTTTTCTTATGTTTGTGTTGGTAGGCTATGTGAGATCACTAAGTGTACACTTGCGTGGTATAGTGAATTAAAGGTACATATATGATTTAAATACAAATTAAAAGATTTAATTAGAAATAAATTACATTAATCAAATGTATACCTGAATGGTATGATATATTAAATTTTTCCGTTACATCTAAGTTTTAAAATTGTCTGGTTCTTGGACTGTGAAAGAAAGGTATTTCTTTACTGATCCATTTTTCTTTATTGTTCAGCACATGGTGGTAGCCTCACACACAATTTACTTAGTATCTCTCTGTTTTTCTACCATTAGAGATTTTTTTCTTTGGTTTGAGGGTATGAACCTTAGTCATAGGTTGTTACAACTTAAGAGCACATTTCGGTATGTTAAAATTCTATAAATCAGTGTGGAAAGAGAATTAGTATAATTCAGAAATAAAAGAGAATAACATTCTGGTCACACTTCTTAAAAAATCTGCTTGTAAAGGCAAGTGCTTTGTGATTCTGGAGCTGAGGAAAAGTACAGTACTTCCATAATTCCACATAACTGGAGATTAAAAAAAAAGACACTTTGTTAACAGATTTGATTGTCAAGAAATTATTTTGGATATAATAAATAAAACTTACATGAAAGATAGCAACACATCCATGATGCAGTATGTCCTGCTTGCACAGAAGAGTTGGTGTTAGTGGCATAAGCATGTTATTCTACTTTATTAATTCACAGTTCCAGTTCTGTCTGGATTTTGAACACAGTTGTTTGTCACTGCTAGTGGTAATGATCCAGTTAGTTGTATGTTTGGTGTTACTATTGTTAATAGGTACACTTTTTAAAAATGTGTTTTCAGAATACACCCACTTATGGTGGGTTGACCTTGTCTGAATGCTGGGTACCCACCAAGTTGCTCTATCACTCCACTCCTCAACTGGGCAGGGGAGATGCAAATACAATCAAAGGTCAAGATAAGGACAGGGAGAGATCACTCACCAATTACTGTCACAGGAAAAACCAACTACTCTGTGGAATTAATTTAATTAATTGCCAATCAAATCAAAGTAGGATAATGGGAAATAAAACCAAATCTTAAAAACTCCTTCCCAGGCTCAGCCTAGCTCCAAATGTCTCTCTCTCTTTCCCCTGAGTGACAAAGTGGGATGAGCAATGGAGGTGTAAAGGTTTGAATCCATCTTTCCCACTGAATGCTCAAACCTACAGTTTGCAGCCTTTCCCCCCTCCTATGAACACAAGGGAAAAGGAGAACGGAAAAGCTACCAAAAACACCAAAATAACCAAACCAAAGCTGTAGAAATATATATATATATATATATATAGGTATTTACATCTA
>VZRE01008141.1:0-23845 GCA_013396775.1 Cephalopterus ornatus
AGTTCCAGGCTTTCACTTGTTCAGCTGTGGTGCTTCTGGGCTGTCTCAGATGTCTGCTGAGGGGTTTACAGCACAGGCAAGTAAAATTTTTCGCTGACTTGTTTCTGACCGACAAGAAAAGTGTACACCATACCTTTCATATGAATGCATCTACTGAAGAACCACCAAAAGATCCCAATTCCCACATACACACCAGTTTTTAAACCTTCAAAGAAGACTGCAGTTTTCAGCTAAGTTTTTATGAAAGCAAATAAAACTCTTCTGAAAATATCCTATGCAATGAAAAATGTTATTTTTAGAGCAATTTAATGAGATACCATAGCTAGACCACTGGATTTTTAACTTTTTTTTTTTAATTTATGCCATCTTCATTGCTTAAAAATCCTACCAGTTCTTCAGTCATCCATATAGACTGAACTTCTGGTGTAACTACACAGAAAAGAATATCACTTTCATGCTTCATAATAGACATAGTCATGCTTCATAAATAGACACAAAACCATACAGACCTTTCTTCAAAATTGTTCTTTAAATATACTGCTGATGTGTCATGTAATGAAATTGAAAGAAGACCCCAAATTATTCAGGTTATTTCTATGGTGTTATTCTTCATAGTCAAGAGTACAAATAATTTTTCAGGTGCCTGAGGTCCCAGATAATTCCCAATATGACCTGTCTGTTTCAAATCCAAAAAAACCAAACCTTTCCTTTTCAAATTCAGTGGGCAACACAGCGAACTAAAATACCTAATTTAAGCAAAGAAAGAAAACCCTAGGGAAAAATCTCCAGCAGTCCATGCTCTCATACATTTTTCATGCTCCCACTGGTACCAACATTAGATAATTTAGCCCAAATCTAACACCATCTCACAGTTTTCACTTGACTATGGAGTAAATTATTTTGAAGAGAACTGCACAAAACTCTCCTAAACACTGCTCCTTTTTCCTACTTTTTTTAAAAGGATGTTTGACTACAAAACTAAACTGATACTTTCTGCTTGCCCTGCATTTATCTATGGAACTATCACTCTATAATAAAGATAATAATGAAGGTAGGTGTCTAGAGTTTCAAAGACTAACCTTTATTATATATAGTATTATGAAAAATTCTGCCAAAGCTGAATAATCTGCTGTGACATCTCCCCTTTTAAACATAATTTATTTTGACAACTTTGGTTCTTCTAGTTGGCATGAGCAAAGAAAGATGACTTGAGGCCCTCGAGTAGCTACATTTCCTGTGGTTTTCTTCATTATGATTCTGTACTGCAATACAACATGAATTGATTTAAACAGCCAAAGGCCTCACTCTTTCACTGAGTTTCATGTCAACAGAATGGCTCCCTGACAGAGGAAAAACTGCCCATCCCTCTGCACTGAGGGAAGGAAGCACACAGAGTGACATGGACTCCTGTGACCCTCAGAGGCATAGGGTTAGGTGGAATAAACCAGGGCCCTTGCCTCCACAACTTTGAGTTATTGGAAGTTACAGTCTTCTTAAGCACTGAGATGCCTGGAGGTGTAGACTGGCCTAAGACATATGAGAATGATACCTCTACAGTTTGCATCAGTCTACTCCACCTGAAGATTAAGGAAAGATGCAAATGTTACAGCTTATTCTAGTATTTCTTATTTAGCACGCGTTCAAGCAAGACCTCTATTTCACTCCTCTTTTAAAGATTCTGTTTTTATGTTAAATTGAGGGCAAGTCATCTCTTCTTTTTTCATGGCTCTTTCTTTCTCTGCATTGTGGACAGCTATGTCCTACAACTGAGGGGGAAGTAAACCTTCAGCTGAAAAGAAATACTGCTGCTTGAAAACAAATGATGTCATGTTAAACTGTTATTGATACACCCATCAGACTACAGCTTCTATTTCAGATGACCAGAGGAAACAACAGGCTGTCCTTTGCCATATCTGCAAATGCCACCTCCAGAGCTCTATTGGCTCCTACTGCCCCAGAATCCAAATTATGAGCCTGATCCATCGAATGAAACAGCAGGGCTGCATGGCCAGACTGTGCAAGTGATGAATAAGCAGCGAACTTTAGTCACTCCAGAAGCTGCAGACAAGCCTGCTGCCACTCTAAGTGTTCTATCTAATGTCATTGGTAAAACCTTTCTTCCCCAAAAAGGAACTTGGTAGCTCTGCTGCAATCCTCTGCACTATGCAGCATTAGGGTTACTCTTGATGGAATACAGCAGAACCCCAGTTTAAGGAAAAAGTTCCAGATCCAGGTGATCTCAAACATTACTAGCTAGTTTCTTAATCCTCAGAGCTGCAAGCACAACCACTTAGATCTGTGTCACTGAGCTGCAGCATTAAGAAAGTGAGATATTAACCTTACATGTATATTCCCTGAAGCCTGTTTTTTTCTGTTAATGGCTGCATTACAGCTACTATTCAGACCATTTTGACAATCTGAACAAATCTCCCCATTAAGGAAAATAAGGTTTAATAAAAATTTGCCTGGAATAGCTGATTAGATTGATTGTAAATTCACACACAATGCGGCAAGTAGGAAAATCTAACTAACTTCTGACTGCTGTTACAAATCCGCCACCTTGTGCGAAGTCACAAGGTCAAAGGGCCAGAGTATTGCTAATTCTTTACTGCATCTCCTCCAGGCCATGGACAGCTGGGCAGAAGAGTCAACTCTCCAGACAAACACTACTTGCAACAGTGGGTTGCACTAAATTATAAAACCCAGCTTTCATCCGATGCTGCATACAGCTGGTGCACACCAGAGAAAAAGATTACAACATTCAAAACACTGGTATCTTATCTACATACTTTAGTACACATTCACACAGCCAAAGGGACAGCAGGGAAATAAGCATGTCAGGAATGCCATTATAGCAGGGCAGAGAAAAGGGTTGGACAGATAGGAGTAATTCATCTGCAAATCCGCACCAGGGCCAGATACAAAACAGCTTGCTGTGATTTGCTTCTGGCTTTTCTCATGTAAATTAAACATAAAATTCTACTCAGTGTGTCTGTATACTTTTGACTGTATTCAAGTATTCAACAAGCAGCTAATGGTTATGGGTCTAAGCAGGTTTTTCAACTATGTTTCTAAATTACCGTGGGCCAGAAAATTCAAGACTGGTTCCTAAGTTAGTAAGTTCCTTATTGTCCATCTTATAAAGGGAAAACATAGAGGGAAAAAAACCCTATAGCCAGACAGTACCCTTGAAAATACAGACTAAAGACAGCATGCTGTTTTCCAGCTACATTAAAGAAGGACTGAGCAGTCACCAGTGATCAAAATCCAACCCATCCACTTTAAACCTGACAAGGTGAGGTTTAAGGAGGTAGAGTAAGCTCAGTGTTCATCCATACTTTAGCTTTAAGGCCAGGTTTGCAAGATGCTAATACATTCAGTGCAAGACTAAGGCAAGCATGGCCACAGTGCACAAGCACACCTTTGTATACTTTGTCCATACGGCACCTGCTATTGTAAGCCTCCAAGCAGTTTTATATACTGAACTGCAACAGCAGTGTGCTTTCAAACACCAGCTGGCAGTGGCACATTGGGTTGTGAAGTCTCTAAAGTGTGATTCCATAAAAGACATTGGATGTTGCTGCTGCTTAGGAACTATTAAAAGTACTAGAACAGATGGAGAATTAAGTTTACCATTTAGCTGCCTAGTTCATGGACCATTTTCACCAAAGATCTTTGAAATTAAAAATTTTTATCTTTTAACTGGCCTTTTTCTTTTCTCTGGTGTTTTTAATAAACCATTTCCTCTTTCACTTCATGGTGTGACATCTTTGTAGTATATAAAAACTGACAGTTTTAACTGGTAGTATTTTGCACTGATTATCAGATAATTAGTCACCTTACGAGCATCAACTGGTTTCTTTCTTCACAGATATACTACATTTTCAAAACTTAAAAAATTCTTAATTACAAAACTAAAAACTGTCTGGCTACCTGACTTTTTCTATCATTTATTATGTGGCTGATTTGAGGCAATCAAGAAAGCAAAATAATTCTTTTCCTGTACCATAGGGATACTCTTGAAAGAGGTGCAGGTGGCCCTAGATCTAGAGGAAACAGTCTTGCAGCAAAGAAAACCCCCAAAAAACGAAAGCCTCCACCACACAGGAGAAAGGGCTTTAAGAAGGCACCTAGCTCACACTATTTGCAGAGAGGCAGTAATTCCCCATTTGTGTTTGTGCACAAGGTTTCTCCGGTGCTAATGCATTTTCCTAACAGTTATCAGCACTCCATGCCCATACTTGGCAAGTGTCCCAGTGAGGGGGAGACCAAGGAACAGAGGAAGAAGAGCTGGGTAGCTTATATACTCGCAAGGATTCCTCTTGTCTTTTTTAAATTTAGTCATTCCAACTTCGGAGAGATTTCTCTCTCCTGAGTCAGTTCAAGATCGCAGACATAACAGCACTTGAGCTCTGTATCTGCCTAAATGCAAGCACACTTCAAGATAAGGGCAATTTTACAGTCCTGCTTCATTTATCAAACCTGACGTGTACTGCACATTATGATTTCCATGTAATGGTTTGACTGTAAATTTACCCTCAGCAAGATCCTTTTATATGCGTTCAAACTAATTTACCTCTTGCTGATGGAGTCCTAAGTTGTAATTTGCTTAAATGCAGAGCCTAAATTGACTAAATCAAATGCATTTGCGCAAACTCAATAAACAGAACCATTATCCACTGAAATAAGCAAGTCCTCCTAAGAGCATCAAATGCTTCCTTATAGAAGAAGAGTTGGCTCAGAAGCCAACCACCACTCCATCTAATGACCATGTTTCTTCCTCTATTTCATTAGCCAGTCTGAGGGCTCTAATTTTTTGTCCCCTCTAAACGGAAGGGCAAGAGGCATACATAGCCTTATCAAGTATTGCAACCAAAGCAACTAAAGCTCATTTTCCAGTGTAATGAAAAGGAACCAGTGGAGAAAGATACATTTGAATATCCCTGTTAATGCATACATTAGCTAGGCCATAGTCATCCTTAGAGATCTCAACCACCTAGCACACAGTATCCATTTGTGGAAAAGCTCGTACAATTATTGTGTCAGCACATGTTTTATATAGCAGTGCAAATACATCTGAGTCATACTGATCTGCCTCTGACTCAGTGCTTGGAAAAGAACATTGATTTGCAGTTGCAAAGCAACAGTTTAAAAACTGGCATCAGTCAAGTGGGCATTCAGCCTCTTTATGAAGGGTGCCCAAAACAGGATCCTTCTGAAAGGGATGGAAGACTCTGACCTACTGCACCACAACCCAGCTCCAGTCTTTCACCAGTATAAATTTATTTCATTGGCTTTGCAATTTAAATGTAATGGTGGTGGTCACAATCTAGTACTTTACTCCAGCTTAAGAAAACCTGTGTTGGATTAAAAGAAGTTAAAGCCTCGTGGTTATAGAGAATAATAACTAAATGGCAGGTGGTATACCTTACATACCAATGGCTGTTCTAGTATGGAGAATTATTACTGCCTGGCAGTACTGCTACACCAAGTATTCTCACTAGAAGTTGCTGCTGTTGTTACACCCTCAAGCTATGATGCAAGAAGACTTGAACAGCCAAGTTCATTCTGAGTTAGTTTAAACTTCACATATCTAGTTGCCATGAAGAAAAAAAGTCTTACCAAAATTAAAAAGACAATAAAGTATTTTTTGCTGATTTGTATAAAATAAATATATAACCAGAACTATAAAATAAATATATAACCAGAACTGAAAGTCTTAAACTTGCAGACTAATTTTGGTAACAACTGCCAAGTTTTTAATACAAACTGGTAACAAAACATAGTATTTATTAAGTTCTTGTCTTTACGATGCTTTAGGAATATTAACTCATCCATTTTTCTATTAATAAGCAAATGTCATGATCTAGGCTTATAACAAACAGCATGCCCATGGCAAATCTGTTAAACGCAGGAAATTAAGTTACCAGTAAAAACTACACCAGTCTATTTTATTTGTTTGTCCTTTGAAACTTCTGCCTTCAGTTCCCTGTCTGCTAATTTCAATCAAAAATCAATAAGCAAGACTCTTCAGTGGTTTCCAAGATAACACGTCAAAGAATTATGTACAGATCTACCAAAGGAAGATCATCCTCAGACATGCCTAAGTAGCTTTGGTGTGGTTTCATATAAATTGGCCTTGAACAGCAACAGCAATAATAAAGGAGGGATGTCCTGTGACAGAAATTATTCCATCCTCTGTGGGTTCTCAACTATCCCTAGTGCAGGTGATAAGAATATAAAGGGTCTAGGAATATATAAAAAATACCAGTGCTTTCCAACAATTATTGCTTTTTTAACATTTCTATTAAGGATTAATATATATCCTTCACTGGTAGTGGAAAAAATTGCCAAAAGTCAACACTTGTAAAAATTTGTGTATGGGGCCACCATTTTGTGTGATGGGTCCTCTCACAACAACTGAAATCAGAAAAAAGAGGAAAGGAACAGTGCAAAGACAGGCAGGTGAGGGAACAGGAGGTAAGGGGGTAAGCAACTTTTGAGTGACAGCAGAGGAGACTTCCAGAAAGTATTTCTTCAAACAGCAGCCACTGAGGGAATTATGTCTGCTGAACTGAAATTGTAGATATCTAAACACAAAAAGTAGGAAGTTTGAACCGATTTTCATGTTTGTTTATTAAGTTTACAGTTAATATTTGCTATGTCTTCTCTGCCTATAAATGGCACATAAATCACAATCATGCTACTCAGCAAGGTTCTTCCCCAGTAAATGAAGAAAAGGATTTCTAAATACTGTGAATACATTCAAGTTCCTATGCTTGGACCCGGTATCTTTAGTCGTTTAAGACTTCTTAGAAAACGTACTACTTTTCTATACTGAGCCTTCATTTTATTTTGTCTTTGTATGGAAATTATAGTCCAGTAAATAGTATACTAGAATATATGCACTGGAGTAGATCCAGGATTAATCATATCTTTCACAGCCCTGAGTCTCAAAGACTTTCAATTCTGGGTATATGCCAGTTACAATTAGGATAGCTTGGGCACTAGAGGAATTCGTGTATTAATTTGCTGTATCCTGAGGAAATAAGTGATGTAAAGAACCAGCAAAGCCATAAAGAAAGCCACAGCAGTGTTACTGCTTTAATTCCAGTGCAGGCAGAGTTTTATTAAAATCCATCAGCAGTTGTTCCAGCCTTTATGGAAAACCAATTATCACTCTCAGAAGACCTCTGTCCAAAACCAACTCACCTGGAGCACAGGAGGTGCTATAGATCTAGAAACCAAAAATGAGCGTTAGTGTTCTAATCACTTTCTTTTCTACTTGAGAGTGTATGCCACTGGTATTACCTTGGCCATTAGATGCTAAAGAAAAGTTCTGTGTGATCTACAATTACCTTCTGAAGCTGGAAATTGCTAACGGTGCACATGCTGCAGCAGTGATGCATCTAAGATACTCAAGGACATCTTCAAAAATCACCATCTTATCGAAGAGATGATATAGCTGGATATTTTCAGGAGGTTGTTAAAACCAGGGACAGGGAGAGGATGTGTGTGTGGGTGGGGGAGTGTACTGTTTCTTCCCTCTGGACTGCTGCCAACACTGTGATTACCATACTTTCATCAGCTGCACAGGCTCTTCAAGCACATGGACATCTCACAAAAATACAACCTCATATGACACAAAAACTAAATATAACCTCACATTCCCTTCTCCAGCTGTGGGAAAACAGCTGCCAACCACGTGTCTCTAAAGCAGGACTATATATATACTGAAAACTCTCTTACACTTGCACAGTACATAGTGATGTCAGCTTAAAAAACAAAGTAAATTAAATCCAATTCAACCCTTCTCTTTCCCCATGTGCCTTCCCTCAAAATCAGACATCCGTGTCTACAGTAACAAACAAGAATAGACTTATTTAGCAATGGTGCATGTTCTTCATTTTTCACAGCAGTGAGACATACACACATTGTCAGTCTGTCTCTTGCTGATCTGCTTATGGTTAGTGCTGTTTCAAAGTAATAAACAGAATAAATATTCATCACTCACTCCCTTGTCTTGAAGCCCATTTAATGTGACTGGAGAGACAAGGGCACGCAGTATTCAACCATTGCAGCAATACAACAAAAATCATTCTCTTCATGGGTAATGAGCAATGCATTAAGGAACTGGTGTTTTTTTCTAGTTGGCTTCTTTCACTGTAAGGAAGACAATATTTTGTCACATGGTCTCCAGACTGAATTTGAATGAGCTGATGAAGAACTACTGTCCCTCCAAGGCAACGATGCAATTAGAGGAAACATTGTAGCATCAGAAGAGGCAAATATTTTGGAATTTATTCACTGATAGCAAGACTCCAGTCAGGAGCAACTATTGTATTACTGCCCTTCTAAATTGTCCTCTTGCAGTTCACTATCAGACACCCTATTCAATCCCCCTTATTTAGTTCTAAGATCATGTTTAAAGTATTGCCAACTGACTAAAGCATAATTATTGTATGTACAGCCCATGTTAAGATTGTCACAGTGCTTCTTTCTCAGGAAGCATCAGAGGCTGGATTAGGATTGTGTAGCCGGTTACAGTTGTGTAGCCAGTGTATCCAGGCTTAGCTAGATGCGAATACTTTTGGCCTGTGTTTGGCCCAGCCACCTGTGAGAAGTTACTCTTTTCCTGCCAAGTTATGGGAAAACAAGAGCTGATTAGAGAGAGCTTCATCCTTGAAAGAAGCATTTTGTATAAAGTAAAATTAATTGGGGCCTCACCATTGGCTGACAGTCTTCCAAGGGCATTTGAAGGAGAAAGTGAAGCGGAGGGTGATGAAGTACACCCCCAGACTCATTTAGGGAAGACCCCCCCAAGGCATAGCATGCAGATGTGGGGAAACTCCAATGTACACACACGTGCGCAGAAAAGGTACCACTTACATCACGGGAGGGGGGACCAAAGGCCTCTGTCTGGGTGGTGCTGGCCACTGCCCAAGTAGACATCACCAGCTTATTGTATAAAAAAGCAGATAGCTCCTGCTGGGAGTTGACTCAAGCTTCACATGGAGGACAACGCTGCTTTCTGCAGGAACGCCCGCTATCTTGTGCGCCTGCTGACACTCCAAGGACGCAGCTTCTGCTATGGGGAATTCTAGTCATTCTGGGGTTGGTAAGACAACCTCATAAGTAACACCTGCATGAGTGGGGGTTTTACTTGAGGGCTTACTTCCCTCTCTCCTCTTTCCTGTCTCTCGGTTTTCTTGTTTTGTTGGCCACTTCTTTGTAATAAATACTGGTTTTCTGAGCTTTCAGCGGTGTTTTGGTTTCAATCTTGGCATCTCTCTGAACCTCACAGGAACAGCCAGGAACTGCACAGCTTGGGTCTTGCCCACCTGCAAGAAGTGCAATCAGGTTTCTTCTCCCCTGACAGGAGAGGTTGCTAGACCATTCTCCCCCTGTTATTAACAAAAAGTCAAACACTATTTATCGCTTTCAGAAGGAGAAGGTAATTTATCTTATGTCTGATACACAGAATGTAAGAATTATCTATCTGCCTCTTTGAACTTGCTCGAACTTGGACAAGGGAATAAGCAAAACACTGGCACTTCTACAAGTGCACTGCTACAAAGAGGAGGCCACAACAAACAAGATCTGACTGAAACTTCATTTTGTCCCTTCCATGGATGCTCGGGAACAGGTTATTTGTTTCTAGTTTGTAACTGAGTGGTACCAGTGTGAGGGGAAAAAGTGCAACAGGTCCTTCCATTGACCTGCCCCCTGGTGCCTGTACTGGTGCCACCACTGGCACGCTTCTGTCGTTTCCCAAAACCTGGGACTCCAGAAAAGTATCCTGAATTGATTGCTTGGAAAGCTGTCTTGCTTGGTTGGGAAATGGGGGGAGATAAACGTCATATGGGAGCAGCTTGGTGTTCTGGGTACAGTAAATCTCTCTATTCCAGCATTTTATGGAGAAGATTCATCTTTCAGCATCTAAACCATTGACCTTTCTGCTGTTTGCACCTTCTCTGTTACGAAAGAAACACAATGCAGCACATCTACACTGGTTTTATTCATGGGTCCAAGACTGGGTGAGGCTTTTCATAAACAACTAATGATCATCACTGTCTCTAGATGCCCAGCTTGCAGCACAGCAAGAAGTGCAAATTTAAATAAACAGCAAACAAAACGCAGTCATCTGAGCCCTGCTCTCCTAAAAAGCCAAGTCCTTCTGAGGTGCCCCGTTTTGGGGACCAAGTCAGCCAAGTGCAATCACATCTCACACTTTGCAAATTCAGCCACAGTTGGAAAGATGGATTTTCCTGCCATATAACCCCACAGCAAGGTCCCCTGTTTAATTTTTATGATGTAAATTTCTGTGCATGTCAATTTCCATTAATATCATCGTATTAGCTATATTTCTCCAATATTTCTGCAAACAGACTGCCAAAATATACTCACAAGCCCAGAGGAAAAACTACTTGCAACCAAGAAAATAATAGTGGCAAATAACAAACTATTTGCTGGATTATATATGTGCAGGAGTGAAAGTCTTGAGCAAGTCATTAGTCTTCACATGCAGTTATTTTAGGTAAAAGAGAATTAAATTATTTTCTAATGAGGAAGAAAGTTGTTCTGCTTGACTAGGTAGTAATAAGTAGTGGCTTTTTTATTGCTGCCGCTAAAAGTGATATAAATGCATTTTCAAAAAACAAGTAAGATCCATTTCTTTCAATAGCAGAAAACAAACTAGCAAGTAAGTCTGTAAGCAGTATCTTCTCAATGCTTCTAATATATATGTTAATACTTTTTGATCTATAAATTACTTTGAGCAAGTGAAAATAATTTTCTTTTTAATACATTGAAAACGGCATTTGAATGGTGGTCAGAAAACAAAACTTCATGCCATCTTACCTTGAAGGTGTGTAAAGATACTGTGGAAAGGCTTGCATTATAAGTGCCTGCTATCTCATAACAGGGAGATGAGACAAACACTGAGTAAGAAAAATCACAATGGTCAGAAATGAAACTCACTTTTACTGAAATAAAACTCGCTTCAGTATACTTCATATTTCTAGCTATAGAAATAGCTATGTGACATGTGAAGAAAGACAGGAACACTTCTGTGGAGCAAAAAAAGATTAAATGCTCCAGATGTACAAATAATTTGATTATACTCTTCTCCAACTGTCTCCCTACCCAATTTTTGCAAACTGCCAGATGCTACTTGAAGTCCTTATATATCGCATCTTTCATTGCTAAAATAGAATTAACACATAAAGCAGCAAATAGGGTTATCTGCTTCACTTCGGTGTTGTATCATAAACATACCAGATTGTTAGGTGAAAGTAAGGGTTTTTATGAAGTTCACTAAGGGTCCACATCCATAGAGAATAACAGGATAGCATCGACTTTATCGAGAAGAAAAGGCAAGCAATTTGAATGCTGTAGAGCCTCCTCAATGGCTTTGACTTACAGTATACTTTTAAATCTAAATAATTCCACTTAATATCTTATCAGAAACATCCTTTACTGACACTCCTTATTTAAGATTTTTCATGGCTGATTTTCAGTCTGGTGCTCAGTGGCACTGGGTGGGAACATCCACATTAACAAAAAATCCGAACTTTACAGCCTCTCTGTTCCCTGCCGCAAGTCAGGACATAGCAGATGCAGAATTAAAGGCCAGCACAGTTTTCATCTCTTTAAAGAAACAGCAAATCCTTGTGTGGATGAGTTCCAAATACATGAATAGAATTTTTTTCTTACTTCCCACTTTTTTTTTTGTAAGGAGTTGAAAGGGCCATGAAAGGTGCAGAGTTGGCAGACATTGGCAAATATTGTATTCATGAGGGAAATTTTAAAAGCCTGAACAAATGTAGCATGCTAACTCTTTTGTATTCATTTCTAAGCAAGCTAATGTCTGGGAATCTTTGCAGAAAGAGGTTTTGGGTGTCAATCTGCATTTGAGCTCTTTTTCATGACAAGAAATCTTCAGTTCAATCCACCCTGAAGTGCAATTGCAGGAGGACATTGTGTTGCAGTTTTAGTTAAATGGGAAAGATTTTTAGTGAATTTTTTCATACCATTAAGTAATTTGGAGTGTGGGGGAACCCTCCCCCCCTGTCTGAGCTGGACCGGGGAAAGACTGTCCCAGCATCTCAGAACCTGATGGAAAGGTGGGTCCCTGAAGCAAAGCATCCCAGGAACTTGGGAGACAGGAAACAAAAACAGGCGTGCACCAGAAAACGGGTTTCTTTTGCTCACTGGAGCGCTGTGGACCTTTGAAGCCTCTTGTCTGGGGACCAACTGACCTGCATCAGCCACAGCCATCTTCTGCATCACACTGAGACCGCCTGTCCCCAGCTGAGTCATCCCAGCACAACCAGTCACCATCAATACCTTAGGAATTTCTCTTCCTGAAGCTGCACAAAGCAACAAAGCACTGCCACCACTTGGCCAGGGTCATCCTGGCCCCACTATTGTCACTCCACACGGTTTTGCTACTACCTGGAAGACATGCTACCGTCTCAGTGGCATAGGACTCTCCTTTGGATGAAATATCCTATCAGGTTTTGTTTTAACCTAGGGGGCAGGGGGAGGGGTGGTGGGTAGCTAGGTAACATTTTCTGCTATTGTTGGGGATTTTTGTTGTTGTATCTTTCCATTTTTATTAAAATTATTATTTTTCCTTCTTCATTCAGACTCCTCATAAATTTTTACCCTGTGTGTATTGGGGGAAGGGAAATAGAAGGAAAAAAAAGAGGAAGGATCATCTCATTAGAGGTCTCACCTGCCAAACATGTTGTCATTAAACCAAGACAGCATGTTACTGGTAGAAAGGATGTTATCGATGGCGTCCTCTGTATTATTGCTGCTTTATCCAGTCTAATAATGAAAATCTGGAAAGTGTTACTAATATGCAACAAAGCTCTATACAGTGTGCATTTCATAAACCTCCCTTTTTTTCATGTATATTGCTGCTATTGTCTGCAGAAGAACAGACTGATCATGTTGTTACAAGATACTTTCTTTTTTTCTTTTTTTGAGAGCTTGAATGATTTACCCTCTGTGTCACGCTGACAATAACACTGCTCCACCATTGGTGGGGGAAGGGAGTTGAGAGCAAAATGTTTTTCCCTAAGCTGCAAGTCCTGTAACTACTGAGTAATATATGCTTGTTCTCTTTCTACCATAACCTTGAGAGTTTGGTAGCAAACAGCTCAAGAGCCCTACAAGGACCGCGACTGTACCAGGGTCACGTTACTCTAAAGGGTCTAGTCTTTCCCCTGACAGCACTGCCAATACAGTTTATAAATTTCTATCAGCCTCTTGGACTGTGAGGCATCAGCAGCTCATTAGGACACAGGAACTGTCACTTTTAGTCAGGCTCCATCTACAGACAGACATAGAAGGCAGCCACTGACATACCCATGTTAGGTTTAAGGACAGTGCAAAAGGATGACAAGGGACTCATGGGTCCTCATGGATGACCCAAATCAGTAGTGCCTCTGGCAACTGCAGAATGGCCTTGTTGGGAGGAAAGGGTTAAAAGTGGAAGATTTGGCGAGGAGACAGTAGATTTCACTCATGAGACTTCTGCAGCTGAGAATGTTAGGCCTGGAAAAGATCAGTGTGGGAAAAACCCATTTATTACACCTACTGATGTTTATCCTCTGCCTGTTTCGAGAAGTAGGATTCCTGGGTAGAGATAACACTTTCTCACAGACATTCTTGAGGCCCCTGCTGTGAGAAGGGAGACCATAAAAGCACAGGGGAGAACAGAGACTCGAGGTAATGTGCATGTGCCATAGCTGTTGTTACCTAGAGCCCAGGAATGGCCCCCGAACATGTTGTTCAGCCCACTGCTACCTTGCAGTGAAATGTCCCTGTCTGCCAGCAAATAATGGAATAAGTCTTTCCTTCACACTGTAGCTGTGGTTCGTGGCCATCTTGGTTAACCTGCATCTATCAATTCTTACAGGTCCATACCGGCTGAGTAAGCAGAAGGAGCTCTCTTCTGAAGCTTCAACACAGCACACTCTTCCACAGACTGGCCTCGCTCTCACTTTTTCCTAAGCTATGGAAATTATGTATAAAGGTCTTAGTCTCCCAGGAAAAGGATTATTCCCATTGGGGCATACGCACAACACAGGAGAGTTTATAAAAACAGATGAAAACCTATACCCACTTTTGCAGCTGTTTTCATTAGCCTCAAAGCTTTTATCCAAAACCACTTCCTTCTTAGTTTTTTCTGCCAGCCTGGGGCACCCTATATGTCTGTGAGGCTCAGAGGGACTAGAAAGACCTCTTCTCAACAGAACAAAGTACACCAATCTCCAACTTCTACATGTCTCTCTGAAGAGGCAATCTCATTCAGCTTGAAGAAAACAAGATGCAATGTCAGACTGTCACTTCCAGCTGAACTAACTAGCATTTAGTTCAAGCCATGTAATAAGCTAGTTTAAATTTGCCCTCATTTGCTACATCATCAGTGCCCTGTTATTTATATAAATATTCAAATTCTGATTTTGATTGATATTGATTTCACAGCATTCAGTTTCACTGAATTTTCCTTTCTGCCCACATAATAAAACACGAAACAGGTATGCTTCATTTTGGATTACATTTCACAGCATAAATCTTTTTCAGACCTACAGAACTGAGACACAATCTCATTTTCTACTATGCCGAGCAAAGAAAACAAGAAACTCATTCTGCGATGCAGGCTATTGAGAGTGCACACTTCTTGATTGGAGGGTACTGATGATATTTGATCAATACAGGTGGGTGGTTTGTTTTTGGTTTGCTTTTAATAGATTTTGCTAGAATGTGAACTCCAAGCATGAAAAGGCAGCTTTAGAGATAAGGGCACAGAAATTCTGAAAAAGTAACCATTTAAAAATGTGCTTAAGTGTCTGTTTGGCAATTGCTTGACCAGTTAGTTTCCTGTAGGTCCCAAAGACACTGCAATGCAACACAAAATGGAAATATTTTCCATATTGCCACTATAAAAGCAAATAAATATAACATTTAAACTTTTTTTGTGAAAATTTTATAGCAAATTATGCCAAATAATTTACTAAATGCAAGGAGAGAGAACCCCCCCCCTAAAGCTGCCATTACTATAAGTTCATTGCTACAAAGAATAATTAATTGACTACTTGCCTACCAGTCTCTCACTGTTTAGGTGTCCCTGTTTAGTGAGCATGAGGGATCATGCTTTTGGGAAAACAGAAACAAACCACACACTCAGAACCAAGTTTCCAGTGTGGCATACCCAGTATAAAGAAGACAGGTCATAATATACTAAATTCTCAAGAAAATCTGGCCCATAAAAGTTAGAACTGACCCTTCTGTTTCTCAATAAACTTCACGGAGACCCCAGAAACAACTTGGTTGAATAATTCTGCTTATTTCATGTTTTCTGTTCTTCTGGTAAAAGATTAGTCAACTTTTTCTGGTTTGTTTTTTTTTTTTTTTTTTCCCAGAGATAGCTAGCTACACTCTAAGGACAGTCTGAAGGAGAGTAAAAACAATTTTTTCCTGGGAGAGGAGACACAAGAAATTCCTATATTAGGGTAAATTTGCAGAGATTTCTACTTTAGAAATAGGTTTAATAGTTCTCTTCAAACTTTGCATCAAACTGCCCTCAGCCTTCTGAAATTGCTGCACATCTCCCAGCTAAACCAGAGCTCTACACTAAACCAAGAGGTAAAATTAGGGGTCAGTATTGGAGACCTGGCCATTACCATAACTTCTGAGAGCAGGATCCGTACCCAACTCTAAAAACTACCATTTCCTTGTTCTCATACGCCCTTACTAGAGCGCAGACAGGCGGTGCATTAATAGGGGACCAATTAAAGTAAATGAAGCCAATAGCAGATAAAGGCTGCACTAAAGCAAGGTGAGCCAAGGCATTCCCGGCACTGTAAATACTTAAAAGTGGTACAGAAGGTCAGAGGAAAAATAAATTAATAGCTCAAGAACAGATCATTTGTACCTATGCTGTTTCATTCAGACATGAATGGCATTTGTGGGAAGTGTGACACAGATTAAAAAATATTTAAGAAGACTTTGTAATTACAGCAGTTGTTTAACATTTCTAAGCAGATCTTTGAACGATCATTTAGGAGAATGAAGAGACAAAGCTTAAAGGCAGAGGACTGCTGGTGTTTTGCAGCCTCTGAATCCACTGAATATTTGCAGCAGCTTAACTGTGGAGACAAAACAGCTGCAGCTCTTCTTTTCACATGACGTGGCTGCCATGCCACTGGAATGCTGGAACAGCATGAATGAACTGGAAGGCAACAGAAGGGGTGGAAGGAGGAGAAAGAGAGAAAACAGAATCAGGTGGGAAAGAAAATAAGGTGTTTCTAAATGGGAGGGACATAAAGAAATACTACATTAGGTTTTCAATTGTCTAAGAAGAGAAAATGTTGCATTCCATCAAGATTAACTCTTATTTTTTTATAAGTAGTAATTAATAATTAAATTATGACGAAGCAGCAGACCAGTGTCAGAGCAAAACCTTGTCAAGAAAGACAATAGTCCAATGAGACTCAGTTTCTGAAATGTTGCTGTGAAGTACCCCATCAAAACACACATGCCCTGGAGGGACACAGTACAGGCCCTCCTGGGCACAATACTGACTCTCCAGAGACACTCACTTTTCTTAAAAGCTAGCCAGAAAACAGGTGTTCACTTCACTCTTGCTCATATGCTTCTTAAGCAGGAGCCCTTGGGGCAACCTCTTGGTAGGGGGAGGGATGGTAGGAAGGTTTTCTGCGCTTTCAAATGTGACCTACAGCTCTGAATGTGAACTGAAGAGAAGGCAGAGAGCACTTCAAAACTTGCACTGGCGCCTCCAATACAGCCTTTAAAGCAGAAAAACCTCCACCTCGAGAGTCAGCATAACTGTTTGCACAACTGGGGGAAGCAGAAGAAAACAAAAAAAAAGTACTTTGCTAACCATTACAAATGGTTATAAAATGCTATCCACAAAACACAGATCCTTCTGCCTTGGTTTACCAAAGCACACTGTGACATTAAACTGTCAGGTTGTTACAGTGCCAGAGCCCCAGACACTTTCTCTCTACCTGAATTCCATGAGAGAATTAATGTGCTATTGTGAAGTGGGAGCTACTCCAGCAAGGAGCCCAACAGAGACTGGCAGCAAAGCCTAAAAGAAAAATAGTTAAAAGGCAAGAAAAGCAGAGCTGCCCACATGTGGCAATCAGATCCTTTTGAGTAGCACAGTACAGAGAAGGTGTTAGAAGAGAATAATAGGGTCTTAGAGTTGCACTGATGTGGCTGAAGCAAAATCTATACGTATATATTTTTAGTAGTGGCAGAGGCATTTGCATTCAAAGGCAAACTCCACAGGGATCTGGACCCTCTTTAACTCCCTTCACTGTGTTCTACGTACTATAATCGTGCAAAGGAATAGGCCAACACTGCTGATCCAACAAACAATATCCAAAATGCCAATCATAGCAGTAGCCTCAAAACACATACTCTGTACACTGCAGAAGAGCGAAAAGCAGCTGAGGCAAAAAGTAACAGTGATTCCTCAAGGGCCTCAGTACTCTGCTGAGGCTGGGCTAGGCACAAAGCTTGGCTCCAGGGCAATCCAACAGTGTCAGCACCAGCATCTTCCCTGGCTCAACTTGCCCAGGATCAAAAAATTTAGATAGGCAGCAGCTTGTGTGTCACAGCAGCTCTGTGCCTACCCAGGTGCTAGAAACTGAGAGTTCACCTGAGGTGCTCGGAGAGTGTTCTTCAGCTGAATGCTAACAACAGTACATGAAGTCACCACAACTGCAGCCATTCCCTTCATGAATAAGCCACAGACACAATATGGTGAAGAAAAGGAAGAAACTGAATAGATCTGCTGGACATCACATAAATGGAACTGATGATGGAAGTCCATTGAGAGATAAAAGGTTTCCCAGACACTGGCATGACTGTCACACATATAATTGTCCACCCTGTGGCCAAGTGACATGTGCACACAGACAAAAAAACCAATCTCTTTGACCAAGATGAGAGGAACCTAGGGATAAAAGACAATCACTCTATAAAAATGACTAGAAGATGACTCTTCATGTGCATGAATATATATATTGGTTTGATTCAGAATATTATTATGACGGGTATATTGAACACCTGCAAGTAAGGACCGATAGGCTGCAGAGCAATAATAGATAAAGTTTCCATACACAAAGGAGTGAGACATGCATGCACAAAGAAATAACAGATTCCCCATAAGAAACACAGATTTCCATTGGACTCAAGTTCTAGGAAGAGAGAGAAAGAATGTGGTACTAGGGACCAGCCATGAGTACAACAGCAGGAGACATATACTGAAAGAGGCTCGGAGGTCAGAGAGGCTGCAGTTGAACAATGAAGAATGCCAACTATCGCTATGTGTATGTGCTGTATAAGATATGAAGCTACACATTTAAATGCACAAATAATTGCCTTACAAAGCAATTACTCAGAAAATGCACAAGAGGCAAAGCAATTCCTGACCTCATTCTGAGGAATGTGCAGGATCTGGTTCCAAGTGCTGGAAAGATTCATTCTGCCATGCCCCTAATACACTAAGCTGCAGGAGCAGCAGCAGTACCATCTACTATTGCATACAATTGAGTTTTCTTTAAGTGAGACTTAAAAAAAAAACAAACAAAAAAGCAGCTATTTAAAAAAAAAAACAAACCCAAAGATATAAGTCAACAGTTAAAGTGTTTGCAGGTGGCAAGAACACTGTAGTGAAGGCTCACTAAATTAACATTTAACATTTTGTTATTCAATCATTCTAACAAAAAAAGAATTAATTCTTTGAAAATTTAAAGACATGTCCATCTAGGAAATATATTTTTAAAAAAAAAGAAATTGAACCAACTCCACGCCCCCAGATCCCCCACTGTCATATTTTATGTAAGATTATAGTGAGCAGCAAAAAGGCCTTTTGAGGAACAACTTGCTAAACAGGCATAAAAGTAGTTACTCTTTTCTCAGGAGTAGGAGGTAGGACCATTAATTAATGCATAAATGGCGTGACTGAAGAAGAGATCACAATAGAAAAACTAAATTCTCTGCATCTATCTATGACACTGTTGCATCATCTGCAACACTGTGTGCTCACGGCCCAGAAGGCCAACCACATCCTGGGCTGCATCAAAAGCAGCGTGGCCAGCAGGTCAAGGGAGGTGATTATGCCCCTTTATTCTTGTGAGACCCCACTTGGAGTGCTGCATCCAGCTCCGGGGTCCTCAGCATAAAAAGGACACAGACTTGTCAGAGTGAGGTCCAGAGGAGGACCAGCAAGATGATCAAAGCGTTGCAGCCCTTATGAAAAAAGGCTGAGACAGCTGGGGTTGTTCCACCTAAAGAAGAGAAGGTTCTGGGGAGATCTTACAGCAGCCTTCCAGTACCTTAAGAGGGCTTATAAAAATGAGGGAGAGGAACTTTTTATATGCACAGATATAGTATGACAGGACAAGGGCCAACAGTTTTACATGGAAAATGGGCAGGTTTAGTATAGGAAGTTTAGTTAGGAAGAAATTCTTTACTCAGAGGGTGGTGAAGCACTGGAACAGGTTGACCAGGGAAGCTGTAGATACCTCATCCCTGGAAGTGTTCAAGATCAGACTGGATGGTGGTCTGAGCAACCTGGTCTAATGAGTGGTATCCCTGCCCTTGGCAGAAGGGTTGGAACTAGATGATCTTTAAGGTCCCTTCCAACCCAAGCTATTCTGTGATTCTGTATTATCTCTTTAGGATTTACAGGAGTAACTCCAAAGGAATTATCTCAAACTGAATTTCAGTAAAATTTTGTAATACAAAATTAACACAGAGAAAATTAACACTGGCTAGTTACCAGCACCAGATGGTCCTTACCCACAAATTAAACAGAGCTCAAGTATGACACAGCCAAATTGTTAACTGTAGTAACCTCTTACTGAAAATAACACCATTCTTTTACAAAGTCATGACTCTTGAACCTACTGGATTTTTTACAAAAGTTTATAAGCATGTGCATAATGAAGACCCAAAAAAAGAAAAATAAGCATCATATTTCTTGATTAAGTTGCAAAGGGGAAAAAAAAGAAGAAAAAAAGGTACTCAAATGGATAAAAAAGTTTAAAAGATAAGAAAGAAAAGCTAGGAACTGTCTCACTGCAGGCAGGTCATCGTGTAGCACTTGAGCTCATGCTGTTCAACATACACTTGATCTCAAGTGATCTCAAAGAACTGATAAGGTAGGTTACTGATACTGAATTATTGAAGGCTTTAAAGTAACAAACTGCAGAGAGCTCCACACAGACCTCACGATACTGGTGACCTCATGACTGACTAGTGAAAAAATGGAAGATGAAATTCAGTGTTGAGTATACAGCAACTGAGAAAATAAGAAAAAGTCCCGTACTGCATTCACAGTGATTGAATCTGAACTGTCTACCACTAGAAATGAAAGATCACTCTATTAAAAACTATGAAAATGTTAACTCAGTGACTTAAAATAGCCAAAAACCTCAAATAAGAATCAGAAGTCATCAAGGTTGGGCTGGTTTTGCCTGGGGTAGAATTAATTTTCTTCTTAGTGGCTAGTATAGGGTTTTGTTTTGGATTTGTACTGCACACAGGGTTGATGATACAGAGATGTTTTTGCTATTGCTGAGCACTGTTTACACAGACCAAGGCCTTTTCTGCTTCTCATACTGCTGCACTGGCCAAGAAACTGAGAGTGTAATTGGAAACTGGGAGGAGACATAGCCAGGACAGGTGACCCAAACTGACCAAAGGGGTATTCCATGCTCAGTATGTAAAGTGGGAGGGAAGAAGGAGGGAGGAGGGGACATTTGGAGTGATGGTATTTGTCTTCTCAAGTAACCCTTACACGTGATGAGGCCCTGTTCTCTTGGGGAGGGCTGAACACCTGCCCACACATAGGAAGAAGTCAATTAATTCCTTGTTTTGCTTTGCTTGTTTTTGTGGCTTTTGCTTTCCCTATTAAACTGCCTTTATCTCAACCCATGAGTTTTCCAGCTTTTCCCCTTGCAATTCTCTACTGGATTCTGCTGGTGAGGAAGTGAGTGGGCAGCTGCATGGGGTTGGCTGCTGGCTGGGGTTAAACCATGGTAAAGCTACAGAGAACAACAAAATTACTGTCTCACCATACAGATCATTGCACCTCCTGGTAAAATATGAGTGCCAGGTATGTTTCTGATTTCCCCTAATCTGAGAAGAATAACAGAGCAGAGTAAGTTCAAGAAGGGCAACAATGTTGACCAATGTTCTGCAATGGCTTCCACACACAAGACAGTCTCTTTGACCGGAAGAGGGGACGACCTAAGAGTACACCATAAGTAGCATGGCAGAGGTAAACATGTAGGGTTGTTACCTGGGCAAAGTCCCTTCCAAAGGGACAACATACAGTTACACTGTGTAACTTACTCGCGTAGGATGTAGTGAATGCCATCAGTTTATAGGGGTTCCAAAGCAGTCATGAAAAATAGTGGAGGTAAACCTTATTAAGCCTCATTACCTCAGTAAACCTCAGGCACATGGTGTGATTCCTGCGGCTGTCCCATGCAGGGCCAGGAGTTTGATGATTCGAGTGAGTCCCTTCCAACTTGGGATATTCTGTGATTCTGTAATGGCTACTGAACACAAGGATGTCACACGTAAATGGCAAGCTTACTGGGAAAGCACACTAGGGAACTACAACTACATGCTTGTTCTGTGCTTTGGTCCTTCCTTAAGCATCCACTATTGACCACCATCAGAGACAGGCAGATAATAAAACCAAAGAGACCTTCAACCTAGCAAAATGCAGTTGTTCTTGCTGCCTACACACTTCGTTGAAAAACTCCAACTTTGATTCAGAGACCAGTGGTGAGAGGCTGAGACGGCAAGTCAAAGCGCATGTGTACACACAAGCTGAGATGGTAGGTAGAAACTTCATCAAAGCTTTCCAAGTCCAATGACAACATGCTGAAGAAGCCAATGCTAATTACTCTGTCAATTCTGCTAATGGCACAGATGAGGTCATTTCACTCCAAAAATAGGCAAATACTTCACGCTCACTGAACAACACCCGAGAAGCAGCACATTATCCTTCAACACAGCATACATGCACACTTCTAGCAACAACCACTCCTACACACATGTAGAGACTCCCTGTGCTCAGGAATGCCTTTGGGAATATCCCTTGAGAACACTAGCTCCTCTTTAAAACATATTTCTTTGGAACAGCTAAGCCTTCTGGGGTTACATAGATGAATATTATTTCTGGCCTTTTCCTCCAAACATAATGTAGATGAAGCACACCGGCACAAAGAGAAATACCATATAGGGTAGACCTCTTTCTACCTTTCTGAAAGAGAGGTAAAATTACCTAAAAGTAAGGGTGGAGACAAATGAAGAATAGACACACTAAACAGGATTGCTCACACTCAGCATGTCTTAAAGGAATTTTCAGGAAATTATTTTGTAACCTTAAGGACATCTCACCACCACACACACTTGAGACATCACCTAATAGGCAGACCTGAGATACCAGTCCCGTCATCATCAGCATATCTAATCATGCAGTTTAGTTATACAGTTTATGCACTAATTATTTTTCCTAGAATCAAGTGTTTTTAGATGTTACTGTGCCACAGCCACAAGTGTATTGGGAGAAAAATGATATATATTGTTCCTAGCTTTACCAATGGTGTATCACTGGCTTAGCAAGTATTTCTATACTAGCTCAATTTCTCTTTATAATGATCCAAGAGGATTTGATATAAGTAACTTAGGAATTATTTAGAAAAAACTCAGAGCAGAATATTGCAATACCATATATTTTATTCATACCCCAAAAACACCCACATTGTGGTTGTACAGAAAAAAATCTAATTATGCTGAGCTTTCACAATATTTTCATTATTCCCAACAGTAACAGCATTCAAAGAGAAAAATTAGCCAATTTAAAAAGAAAAAAGAAAAACTAAAAAAACCTCTCAAACTCACACAATTCTCATGCCTGCCCTTCAGGGCCAGTAATACTATCTACAGGAGAACATTTCCTCATTCCCGTGGCTGGGAATGTGAGTATTTCCTTCTGATTCTTCCTAGAAGACCTGTGGTGAAACAGTTCTGCACGGATGACAGAAATACTTGGTCTACAGACTTGGCTTGCACATTTTCTCAACTTAGACGGAACTGGAATAAATAAAAATCCTCTTCTGAAGTACTCCATTTCATGTTCACATACTGGCCTATCATTAACAATACTTTTAACATAAGGTTTTTATTAACAAAAAAACCCCAAAATACAAAGAGAGTAATTTGTTATTTACAAATTCTCTCACAATTCCCTCTACCATCTAGCTAAGGCAAAAATGTAAGAAAAATCACCACCCCCTCCCAACTGAGATCTACAAAAATAAAAATATACTATCTATCTTTAGATAGATAGTAGAAAAAAAAAAATTGAACAATTCAAGAAGATTTTGCATAGTATGTTTTCTGAATTACTTTTTGCAAAAACACAACTGAATTCCTATCTATGTTGGAATTGTCTGCTCTCATTGCTAAACACAATGAGAAGAAAAATCTTTTTTTTTTCCTGTTCAAAATGGCATATTAAAAGCACCAGCAGATATTTTGGCCAGTACTCCAAGGCTGCACAATAAAGTTTCAGTCTTATCATAGCCCACAAAAAAATGCGTATTTCAAGATCAAGTGTTTTAAACAAAAACGGCATTCCAGATGCACGTCACCTGTGGCTGCATCCGAAGATTTTGCACTCACGTTCAGGTAGTTATAGAGACTGATGCTCCCCCTCCCCTGGGGAGCACCAAGGGTACTGTTTCACTACTTTTTGTACTGGGGGGGGGGGGGG
>VZRE01008141.1:23890-92654 GCA_013396775.1 Cephalopterus ornatus
GGTGAGGGAAGGAGCGCCACGAGATGATCAGACAGTACATACTCCTTTTCGCGGCCCCACTTCAGCAAGCCCGAAGTCTGCGGGGGAGGCGATCCCGCCTCGCAGCCGGGGCCGCGGGGCTCCGAGCGGAGCAGAGCACGGCCCGGCACCGCCACCTGCCGCCGCCCTGCCGAGGCCAAGGGAGAAAAAAACAGGGATAAAGTGCGGCCGCGGCAGGCCGGGCTCAGGCCAGGACACCGAGATACAGCCGCCCGTGGCGGCTTCCAGGGATTTCTCCCCCCGAGAGTGGCCCTCGGACACGGAATAGAGAGGCGCGTGCTGTAGGACTGACCCTCCTCCTCTCCTCGACGGGCAGTGAATGACACCGGACAGCAAACACATGCCCACGTGCCCAGGTGGCAGTTTCGCCTCTCTGAAGGCACGGGGAATCCCACGGAAAGAAGCACAGAACTGACTGACCTGCAGGACCTGATCTAGTGACACAGCATGTGAGCAGACCGCTCACGGGAACCGAGCCAATTCATTTTCAAGAGTAACCGCATTACAGAGGCATAATGGTAACACAGAGGGCAAAGCTCATTTGACAGAGAAAACAGAGAGACTGAGGCTCCCATGCCAGTGGGCATTGGCTATTGGTTTTACAGTGCCACAGGGAGAATGAAGGATCCTTTCAGTAATCTCAAAAGGTATTCAGAGTGGTAGTATCTGTAGGGCTTTTGAACCAGCACTACCACCTCCATGAGGAGGATCTGAATGGCAACAGTTTAAAACCCGCATGTGAAGGCTGTCCTTTGATACTGTCCAGTTATAGACCTGATTATTCTCCAGGATGAAGGTAATTCCCAACAGCCCTACAAGCAGAAAGAAGAGAGGTACTTCCACCTGCCTCCTCACCTGCGTCAATGCCATCAACTGCGGGTACAGCTCAGGCTGGGAAAGTGCTCAGTTAGTTGCTCAGTCCATAAGGAGGGGATGGAGATGAGTTGTACTAACCAGAAATTACAGAGAAGCTGCACCACAAAAGCCTTCCCAGGAGGACAACTGTAGCTTCAGCAACAATCACCCACATGATGTCAGCAAAGAAGATTCAAAAAGCAGATGGCAACACAAGCATTTCCTCAGGCCTCCAAATACCCAATGCCACTTCCCACTGGCTGGCTATAAGCTCTAAGCACAGTCTTCTCCATGGCCAGAGCATGTGTACGTCTCTCCCAGTTCTGTTCTGCTACCTTAACAAAAGTGGAGCTTATGCTGTCATTTTTCCTCTGAACCAAGGACTCATAGTACCTAGTTTTATGAAGCTCATAGAAGCTTATTTTTTGAGACATTCCTTCTCTCCCATTCCATCTGCCAAAAATGACTGCAGTCTGCCAAAAGACTCAAAAGTAATTAGAGGAAGACACACACAAGCAAGATTAACCCAGATAAATTTCCTTTGGAAATCAGGCTAAAAATTACAGCATTGTATTTATTAAAAGAGTCCCCTGTAGTCATATTCATGATTGCCATATTGATGTTCTTGGCAATATAGCAGGTTTTTAAAACTATTTTTGGAGGATCATATTTGGTTTCTACAAATCAGGTTGATTTCACCCCTTCTAACTGCAGGCCAGTCATTTATGAACACTTTTCCCATTTGTTAAATGGGGACGATAACTACTTACCTGCCTCAGATGTGGTCTGTGTGAAAACACAAACAGTGGCCTGAAGATCTTTAAAGCATTGCTCTGCATAAAAAAATATTATTATAAATATTGCCGCAAGATTAGCAATTAGGTTCTGAATGGCTGCAACCTTTCAAAAACAGAAGCACAATGTGTGATACAGAGGAAATAATTCATTTAGCAATCTTTTGCCAAGTTAACTTGCTGCTGCAATTTATCTCAATACTTAGGAAAAGAGTGTATTTTTACTTGACAGTTCCATTGCTTTTAAGAATGCCTGACAAAGAAATAATGGGCTGGAAAAAGTTTCAAGCAAGCCTTTCTCAAACATTTCATTCTTCATTGGTGCTCACAGCATAAAGGTGGATCTCCTTACCCTTGAATTCATCTCAGTCCTGGCCCTGCATAGTAGAAGCCCAATGGAAACTCAGCCACTGTTTCCAACACATCCAAACACATTCATCTTCCTGCTCCCTACTGCCTTCTTGATGCCTCACTGGTACACTCACAGATGCTGCTTGTTGAGTTGTGACATGAGATAAACCTGCCATGCTGCTTCCTGCCTTGCTGCTGCTCACACAGGGAGCAGGTGGTTGGGATGACACCTTTCTTCCTGGCATCCATGAATATCCAGGGATATGCCTGTGCTTCACACAAGGTGGGGAAGTACAGGAGCCTATGGAAAACGAGTGCAAACTCTGCAGTCTTTGAAGACAACAGAAAGTGCAAGAAAGGTGTCTATGCCCCATACAAGCATTGTGGACGTTTCCCCTCCCTACCGCCTCCTCCAATATACATCAGAAGATGATTTTTGGAGCACAAAATCACCCTTATGTGTTCCACCATATTCAGGCATTGGTAAGAGGGGCCATTGCCTGTTTCCCTACTCCTTCCTTTCCCCCATCCCTGCTGCTCTGCAGGCACAGAGTTGCACACTTAGTGTGAAAATCATTAATCCATCAACTGGGTGAAAAAAACCCTTTGTATGTGTTTCCTAAGTCAGCAGTCAAACGATGATGGACTGTCAAATCACCCCAGTAGGCAACCCATGCAGCACTGTCTTTTTAATTATAAAATATTCTTATCAACCTACCTGAATGTTATTTGGATTTCCCACTTGTGTCCTAATTTAATTCTTTCATTATAAGGAATTAAGAGCCAGTATTTTTTATAAATGCTAAGATGGCTGCTGTTCCTTCACATATACCCAGTAATTGTTATATTATGTATTTAGCTAAGGTGTAGTGTGATTGCACCAAAGTTCAAAACTTCTAGCTAGTTATTTCCTTTTCTAGCATGCATTCATATTGCAGGACTCCTTCTAACTTATCAGTGTTTCTTGTCATACACAAAGCTACAAGCTATCTACAAAGATGTAAAGTGTGAAATTAAAAAATAACCATTGCTTAGTGTCAATTGGGTATGTTTCACATACAAATATAAGAATTCAAATGAGAAAAGAAGTCAGAAAAAACAACATTTAATTATAAAAGAGCTTTTTAAATTAAAAAAAAAGATAATGGCACTAAACCAGAAACAAAGTTATTTAAAAGATCATAGCCACAGGGCAGTTGCAATTTTATACTGAAACTGTACAGCTGTTCCTCTCATCTGCACTTTGCTCCTGATTAAAATAACATCTAGAGTTCCAGTAACAAGTAATCTTTTACAGAACTATAATGTACTATGAAAACACACTTCATTTTTTTATTAAATGACAAAAAATCTTATATTTATTACATTAGATTTATAAACATTTACCTAAGCACTCTACTGGTTTTTTACTCTACTTAGTCCTTACATTTGAAGAACAGGGAGTGTGGTTTGTTCTTTTCACAAAAGTGATTTGTCCTAGTGGATTTGCCCACGGTGGCACAGCACTATACCATGTAGGAGTATCCAACTAGATGGAGCATTGAGGGCAGTACAGTCACATTAAAACAAATTTCTATTCTACTCATCCTGCTTTTCATAATCAGTCAGTACTTCTTTTTCATATGAAGACAGACTTTGGCTTTAAAAAACAATAAATACTGATGCCCCAAAAATTGTTCATATGCTGAGGATAGCTAATCAGCAGATGCCTAATTTTTCTATGACCTTTTAGAGTTCTGTTTCACTGCTTGTATATAAAAGGGAGAATTCCAGTGGTTACTTTGTCGACCCAGTCAGGGCCCATATCCAAAGCTCAGCAGAAAGGTCCTTTATTCCTTTAATCATCTTTGATTACGAAAAAAAAATGTAATTCAGTCCTTGATTGTATGTAGAATATTCCCTATGAGGTCAATATAAATTCTGTGTGTGCCTTGAAGGAACGTATTTAATTCCAAGGATATAATTTCACAGTGGTTATTTCAGGTAGTCAGCACGCAGGTGTAAGCACGTAAGCACAGCTGAGCTAGTTTACAAATAAATTGTAAAGCGGTACACAAGCTATTGAGCCCAAAGTATTGCTGGGGCAGTGGGGCTCTGGAGCTCCAGGCCACAGCTCTTTGTGCTGCAACAAGCCACATCAGCCTATACCTCATTATCACCAAATTCCATGGGGAGCTTTCAGTCCTTCTTTGCAAAGAGATGGATTTGCAATAGTTCTCCATTGGACTATTGATTTTGGAAGTGGTTTAGACAGCATCTATCAGCATCAGGGAAATCAGAATTTGACTTCTAGCCTCATCCAGGATACACCAGACATACAACTGATGGTAGGTAATATCCAAAAAGCCTACGTGAATAGACCCTTACACTGGTTTTGAGAGATATGGTGGTTTGCTACCTATGAAATTTAAACTCCAATTTCCTTCCACAGTTATTCTTCCTGAAAGTTTGTATTGTGCAGTAATTGACAAGTTTTGGCAGTTCACAAAATTCAGTCTATCAGATGTCCAAAAAACCTGAAACCAGTGTATGTAACATGGCTGCCCATCACTGCTGAAAAACCTAGAAGTCTTTCTAGTGTGTGACAATATGCCAGAAGGGACAATGCCAAGAGTGGTGAGCTTTAAAAATTACTCACCTTGTCACATGATCCTTTTTTGCTCTCTTTCTTTTTTTCTTTTTTTTAATAATCTCAAGAGTACAATCAACCAGAATAACAATAAAATTATTTTAAAGATCTAGCAAAAAAAGCTGCACAGAAAGCATTTTCACAGTTGTTTTTAAATGGTTTTCCTCAAACTTTAAAGTTAGGACTTCCAAAGACAAAATATATTGCATTGTAGTTGTCTCCTGTGAAATTCACACTTATTTGGGAAATTCATATGACTGGGTTTAGGTATTTTTAATACTGTACCATTCAGAAGTGCTGATCACGATTTGGTCCTCTATTGTACTAGCACTGAAAAGACCTATATGAACACAAAATTCTACACAAACAGATTGTAAATCTCTAATATAAAGAGGTTAAACATCTGTTTGGAAAATAAATTCTTCTGCAACAAGAACTACCAGATGGGAGGTAGATTAGTGCCATTAAAATATTTAAGGTACTTACGCTTGTTTCAAATATGAGTGGGAAAACTGTTCTATCTCCAAAATTTTGCTGCAAGTAAAACTGAAAATTTACTGGTTATCACTGCTGAGTTTCCATCACTTTTTTTTTAAACTGGAGAAGGTTCTATTAATATAAATAATGGTTGAATGTTGAAAGGACACACTGTCCCTTTGAAACATTCAGCCTTACAACATGAGTCCACAGGTTGGTTTTTTTGCAGTTAGTTGTGAGCTTAGCTCTGCTTAGGTTTTATAACCCACTCAGCATTTGGGTTGAGCTGGTATAGGTCCTTCATGTAGGTATCATCATCAAGGCAGCGTTCCCCTAGAAATATAAGAGATACGTGGTTACATCAGTACCAAAAAAGAAAGGAATCAACTTTCAAAGGTCTCGCCACTGTTTTACTTCATTTAGGTTTTCAAGGTCTCTCTGTGGTATTAAAAAAAGGACAATGCACCTAAAAGCTAGAAGTAATCTTACCCTGCCCATCTGCCTTGAGGAAGAAGGGGAACAGGAGTTAAAAGGAAGGAGAGTAGGGGCTGTGCCACCTCTGTGGCACTTTCTAGGTCAGATTCTTCTCACAGACCATACAGATGGAAGCTCCCCTCTGTGAAGATTTAGGAAAAAAGGAGCAATGCCCTGATCCTCTCATGGGCAAATACAAGGTTCACAATGGCACAGAAGCCCATTAAAATTTCAGGTTATTTCCCCCTTTATAAGTGCTAAGTTCGTGCAAGGTTTATCCTTGCTAAGAAAGTGTTACTCCCTATCCCAGTCCTGCTATGCTGTTCTGCATAGCACTTGTAATAGTTTCTGTCCTAGAAGGGAAAAGTAGTACACTGTTCTTGGTGCGTTACAAGCAACTAATTTATGCACAGTAGCTATGATGAAAATAGCATATGCTGATCCATCAAGATTTGCATATTCTTCCCATTCCCCTACAGGCAAAGCATTATCTCATGCATCTGCAGCTCTACATCACAGCCCCTCTTCTACTCCACTGTGCAGATGGTTGGGGTAGATCACTCATATACCAGACAGATGTTTCCAGTACGTGTACTCCTGATACAGAAGGCAACCAGAGGTGCAATGCTGCAACTGAGTTTGTCTGCCAGCTCTCTGGATTCCCTGAGCAGGGCACACAAGAAGGCAAAACCTCCTGCTCAACCAGGCTCAGCCTCACTGGTCCCTCTAGGATTTTAATACCAGCCTATGTGACCTGTACTGCCCACACTACTGAACTGGGCTCTCTCCTCTACACCATGCAGCATGTTCAGGCAGTGAGAGCACAAGGACAGTGCTTTGCCATGTCCTTATCCAGCCAGTCCCAGCCACAAAGCAAGTGGCAGAAGTCCTGTTCAGTATCCTGAAGCCTTACAGTGTACTGAGTACTCAAAAAATGTCTGGAGACTTCAGTGGCTCCATCTGCTAGGGGACAGGATCTCAGCATTGTGCATGTTACAATTATGAGCCTAAGTGTATGGATGTGAGAGTATCATGAGTCCATTGAGTCATCTCACTTCTGGGCTTTCTCTGCATGAGTCAGTCACATCAAACAGAGAGAGACAAATGGCAAAGGTCAGGACAGCTGGTTTACTTAAGCCTGTACAGCAAGTTAAAGTCTGGGAGTTTCTCTTATCTCAACTGAGAGTATTAATAAGGACTAGTATTTGTAAGGGCTGACTAAAGCTTAAATTGTCTGGAAGTAAACCATTCAGACAGAGAAAACATCTAAGCTTTCTAACCTATTTCATAACAAAACAAATCTGCAACTAGCCGTGTATTTTCTCTAAGAGAAATACAATTTCTGTCACATGTTTAAAGTAATAGTATGTTGTTTCAGTTTCACTGGAATTCTGTTACAGAATCTTTCCTTTTGCAATGATTACACTTATGTACAATACACAAGATATTCCTCTGCTTTAAAAAACTCTTACATCAGGGATCACAACCTGCTTTAACAGGCATAGAAAATGTACGTACATACTGGATATGCAAGAGAACATATAATACATTAATCTGGCCTCCAGCTATCTTAGTAACTTCTTTTTCACCATCTAACTTAGTAAAAACACTAAAACATATCTGTTGCAGGAAATAGGGAAGTGCTGTTTTTAATTCAGTCTTTTGGTTAAGACACACACAAAAAAACTTGATTTATAACAGTGATTAGGTAAAAAGGAAAAATGCTAGAAGTAGCAATTTACACACAAGATTTAAACTTGCAGAGCACAGAAGTACTGCATGGAATTTTATAACTTCAAATAAAGTTTAGCAGTCACAGTTAACAAAAAAAAGTAAATGTAAGTCCAATCCAATACTGGTTTTGGTTTTGCTTTTTTTCCTGAGCATATGAAAAATACTGTGATTAGAAACTGATTCCTAATGAAAAAATCCTCCTGCATTTGTCAAAGAAAATTTCAGAACTGTGTTCAGAATTATCCTTGGCATTAACCTTGCTGATCTCCTACTTACTCTCATCAAGAGAGCCTGGAATAGACAGAGTAGGAAAGACTAACTCCTGGAAAATTTTATCACTAGGTCATCTTTCTGGTTGAGCATTTTTTCCCCCAAAGGAACCTGCAAGCAATGCTCAAATGCAGAGCATGAAGGGCTGTCAGTTCACTTATTATCACTCAATACAAAGGGATGAATAAAATGAACTTCAAGTACGTTTCTATCCAACATTTTTGTGCTTCTTCACTGTTGATACATATCAGGAACATCTGTTTTAGCTGCCCTCTTTCTCTGGGACAGATAATAAGCTACTACTAATATAATGATCACACGAACATCTCTGCTGCCTTCTCCACGAGGTTAACTGTCTGCCTTAGTGTCAGGGAGAACTATGGACATGAATAAAAATGCAACCACAGTGAAGCCCATGGCCAACGTGCCAAGGGATCCTATTCTAGCGAAATAAGTTGTTCAAAAGCCATTCTTACCAATATTTCCTCCTATTTCATAAAGAAAGACCTCTTCTTTGTTGAGTGTTTGGACATTTCCACTGTAAGGAACAAAGCACAGTGAGTGACGATACTGCAAAAGAGCTTGTACATCAGCCACTTAGACATGTCTGGGAAAAGTTATGCTAATTAACATCAGCAGTGTACCTGTCACAAATCATTTGTGTGTATACTTACTGATAGTTAGTGAACAAGAATACCCCTTGCATACTAGTGCAAATGAATAGTCCTGCAAGTGAGCAATACACTATAGAAAGGGTAAAATAAGATAAAAATTAAGAAACTGCAGGGTTTAGAAAAGAATGTCATTGTTATCAGCAAGTAGCCTGATATTTACCCTCTGATTTTTGTTTTCACTGCTGCTGCAAAAATAAGTATTCCCCACAAACACTCTGTATTTCAGAAAAAGCCTTATAGTTGGGTGAGAGAAACCACATACGTGTTTGTTTTAATTGCACTGCAACTAAAAGAAGTAAAAAATAGTGGAAGAATAGGTGCCTATATTAAAAAAGGGTTCCATTGTTCTCACTGTTTAATAGTGATAATATATGCTAAGGCACAGCCAGAAAATAACTTTCTGGCAAAAATGTAAACCGAAAAAGAGCATTTAGGAGAAAGCAGATTCTTATTCACATCTAGTGCACCATAGTACTGCTTTAGCTAAATAGTTATATATGATGAAAACGTGTGCTTTTATTTTTAATTAAAACTCCCTTTCTAAATGGATTTGGATGACTAAAACGTAGCTTTCCTTTTAAACCATTGCATGTGCATGACATTTGCACATTGTCATACCCCAATGCCTATTATATTGCTATGTATCAATGCATTATTTTACAAAATATTTTCTTTCTCCTTTCCTCATTCCTTTGTTTCCTAGACTTATTTTCTTGGATTTTCCTTCTGTCTTGTCCCCAGAAAATTACAAAACTATTCCTGACCCATCCTATTGAATAGAAATTTTTTACTTACAGCACTCATGTATTCCTTAAGGCTTCATGAGCTTTAATGACATTAGAAGCATTAAGTTAATTCCTCAAGCATGTTTTTTGATGGCTACATTCAGCCAAAAAATTCATGAACTGACCAGGACTTGAAGTACTTTAAAACTTTTTTCTCGATATAATAAATGAAAAGACACTTGTCTCGAAACAAAAACAAAAATGCATTTATACCTTTTCTGGCTGAGAAACCTGGCTACTATATCACCGGCTTTCAATTCTTCTGTCAGCTGTATTGCCATGGAAACTTTTGAAAGATGAGGCGCTTGCACCCGTATCACTCCCTGAGGAACATCAGTCTGCAAAGCAATAACGGTGTTGGAACAAAGCTGCTAGAAGCTGGCTTTGATGAGCTCCTCAAAATACAGTATGGAATAAGTAACTAAGTACAGTACACTGTATTTCACTATCTACTACACTTCACTACAGAAATATGATAACTACACAGTAATTCAGTAAATTACATCAGACCTTCAAAGCTCTTTTTAGCAACAGGGAGAACTTCAGAACAAAAGAACAGTAGTGCTTAATTATTTTTCAAAGACGTTATGAATAACAGTAACAATTATGCTATATTAAGAACACACTCTGGTATGATAAGAAGCATATGACATTGATATGGAAAAATCTTGCTGTAGGCATGAAAGCCAGGCAAAGGCCCTGCACCACGCCTCTGCTAAAACCTCCAGAAGAAACCTTTCCAGTTTTGTTTACCCTGACCTTCATGCCAAAAAAAAATAAAAAAAATCACAAAGTACTCATGGATCAGTATACTTTAAGTGATTCCTCTTTCCTCTTTGTAAATTTCATTTTTTTAAAAACAGATATTCACTACTGCAGCTTCTTCTCCCTATTTTTTATTCTCTAGAATACATTCAGCTAGCCAACCTGCAGGTCTGACTATATAATGGATTTGTATTTTATTTCAACCCACAAGTCCTGGATGATGAATATCAATCATATTAGCTACAGAGAAGGAGGGCTCCAAAGAACAATTTTTCTGTTCAACTTGCAGGTACATGACATTTGAAGTTACAAAAGGCATAATTTATTTGTGAATAAGGTCCTAATTTCTGTTCCTGGAAATCTCGAGGTAATTTTTCTATTCATATTACATTATCATTTACCAAATGTACTTACTTTGATAGGTAAAGAAAGTAAGAGTCTCAGTACTCAAGGTTGATTGTGACAGTTCATTCTCTTCTTTCCCACCCCACCCCCATCCATTTACTCAATTGAAAAGCTCAACATTTCGTCTTCCATAATCAAGGAACAAGTCTGGGCACCTGTGAATCTAGAATAGCTTCTCTGAAGCCATCAGTGTTAAATGAATATAGAACAAGCATAAACGTGAGCAGAATCAGAAGGACAGCTTCCTGAGAAAGCTGAAGGCTCATTACTATACAAATGAGGAGTTACGGTAAGTAATTTTAACCAAACAATCCTTCTATATCTAGTCTTATAAGTCTTATTATAAATAAAGTCTTATTATCTAGTCTTACTATATTATTTAAAAATACTAGACACAATAACTATTTCTGTCTAAAGCATTAAGAAACATCATATTGAGAATTTGCTATGTAGTAATTGTTGAATCAAAGGTTCATAAGATTGCAAGAGATCTTCATGAGATCTCCCCTAGATTTATCTCTAAATTTGTCAAATCTGTTCTTTAGGGCCTCCACTGATGGAAAAAGTGTCTCTAGCCATCTGCTAGGAAGCTAACTCCCACTTAAAAATTTTTTGTCTCTTTCCAAACTTCTGGGATCCTGGGAAAACAAAATTTTTATGGCAGAAATGGTTACTCACAGACACCCCTAGCTGGTCTTTCACCAAATTCAGCAAATTTAAATTGGCTTTCATTTTTGTATACAGATCTTTAACATTTTGTCTCAGTTGATTTTAATGGGATTTTTCCAACTTTCAGCTGGATAACTTTTTTTTTTTTAGTATACACAGCAGGCATATGATACATTATTTAAAAAACAACCTGCATGAGTATATGAAAGAAAGACCAAAAAATGTCCACAAAGCTCTAACATTATGGTCGCAGATCAAACAGAATAATTACTTTGTTTATTCAGACAAAATCATTATTAGCTCAGCTAATTAATGCATTTTGCCCCTTTCACCACCTTCATTTACAGAAGAAATCATGCTCAGCTGCACAATATGTTCATGCTGCCAAACTAGAGAGACAACAGAATCTGACCATCCCCTACCCCATTCACTGTGCTAGTTGGTGGGAAAAAAAATGTGGCCTAAAACATCTAGGAACAGAATCACAGAATCACAGAAGGGCCTATTCTCCGCACAGGACAGTTCAAAACATCCAAGTTAGGGGCTCCACATCAAAATATATAACCCATGTATGTATTAGATGATTGACAATACACTAAAGAGTGGTCACCTACACTATTCAGTTCATGAGTTCCCTCTGCTGCCTCACAGGCTCTTTCGGGATGAGATTTAAAACACTGCAGCCTCTGGCTGAATTGGAAAAACTCTGAAGAAAAAACATGAAGAAGGTACATACTTAATTGATGGAAAATACTGGCCTACAATGCTTAGTCTGCAGCAGGCAGAGCAGTCACTTGGGAGGCACTCATCTTCTTTCCAACCCCTTCTTGTCAAAGGGACTTGAATCTATATATCACAAAAGAACAGCAGCTGCCTGGCTATAGGATCTGGGGTGGGTCTCCTCCAGATTCTCCTATTCCATTTTGCATGACACACTTAAATATTTAGCAGGCTAGATGAAGAGAGAAATTAAGTGACTATGCAGTGTTTTCAGTAATGATGGAATACTATACATCATTATTAAACGTGCAAATTATACCAAGCAGGAATGGGACATGAGCATTATGAAGAACAAAACTGATTTTCAAAAGGATCTTGCTACATGGAAGGCAAAGTCTGAAAAAAATGCAAAACAGTTGTTCTCTTTGAGTTGCAAAATGTTGCACCTATTTTGGGACAAAAACCCGCACAACTATACAAAGAGAAATGATTTATCAGGTAGCAATTTTTTTTAGTAAATAATTTGGCACTGCAGTGAGCAACAAATTTAGCAAGAGTCAGAAACATTATTCTGTGTAAATTCAAACAGATTATGCAAACCTGTTTGTATAGAAGGGCTATGGGATACAATGGTTTTACTAACCTGCAGCAGCTAAGTCTAGTAGCATTGTATTGTGCTGTTAACATGACTACTCCTTGCTTTGGAACAATTGCAACATACAGAAGAATACAATGACAGATGGTATACAACAGGCTAAAGCTAGTGGGTAAACTTCCAGTCCTGAGGGCACCTTTCTTTGAGCATTATGCAGCCCAACAACACCAGAAAAAATCCCTAACACTGACTTGGAGCCATAGGTATGCAGAGGTATCTCAAAAAGCAATCAACCCTCACAAGCCTTCTAATATTAACCACTCTCAGCACAGTACAGAGATCTCACCTGCAGTTTGCAGTAAATGCTATTTAACCTCTGTCTTAAAGAGGGAAATGTGATTGATAGAGAGGCCTCATCAGCGATGAGATGAAATTTTATCCACATGAGCTGCTATTAAGAATGCAGATACTAAGTTATTTATGGAGAGTATGGAAGTGACTCAAGCTCTGTCCATCTATGTTTAATCATGTGGGGTGCCACAATAAGTGGTAGAAAATAGCAACTTTTCCTTAGCTTTTATTCAGCTGCACACAAGATAATTAGCTCTCAAAAGCTGCAGAGTTTTCTCTGGAACAGGGATTCACCTCCAGTCTTGGGTGCCTCACTTGCCATCTAAAAGTGAAATGCAGTTCAGGAACTACACAGGGAAAATCACCTCAATTTTAAATTAAAGCAGCATAAATTGAAAATTGGGGTGGGTGGGGAGAAAAACCCGACAAATTTTCCTTAAAGAATGAATGTATAAAATTGTCATTCACAATGAAGTAGTATCTTCTCAGGCACCCAAAATTACTGAATGCTTCAAATAAGCATGAAGGATTTGCGAAAAATTGTACCATTTAATTTTGAAGCAAATCCCCACAGAATTCTACAGCTTAAAGAAAATAATTGAATAGTAACTTTACATTTACATTTGAGTAAGAATGTACTACATGAGGCTTCAGTTCTAACTCCCCAGTGGATTGAAAAGGCATAATTTACTCTAAAAGATCTCAGCCCAAACTCCCCAGTGGATTAAAAAGGCATATCTTACTCTAGAAGATCAACAGCACTGAATTACAAAAAAATCCAGTATCTGAACTTGCAACAGCATTTGCCGCCTTCAGTGCATTTGCTGTTATTTCTATAATGAACACAGGATGGCAGCATTAAGTGTCATCTCATCATAACTCAACTGAACTGAATCCAAAGAATTCTTTTCTTATTAGACTGAGAAAAACAAATATCAGTGTTTAATGAGCTTTATGTAAGTCTTCATTCTGCATACAGATTCCTTCACGTAGACAGATATGAAAGTAAGGCAAAGTGATGCCTGGGGAATTAATTAATGTTGGACATTAAGATATGTGTCAAATATTGCATACAAAATGAGGTCGGAACACTGAAATGCAAGTCTACAGCAAATTCTGGATATAGTTGTTCAAAGAATCCAGCTACTTACACATGCAAAAAAAAAAAAAAAAAAAAAAAAGGCAGATTATGCACAAATTCTTAGAATGCTCCATTGTNGCACACCAGATTTGAGGGATAATATAGCACATTGTTTTGCCTTTTTTTTTTGCTTAAAAGTTAAAGAAATACCTTTATGAGAATATGACAACCCCTTTTTTTTGTATCAGTCTGACATACACACGCTTGATAAGAAAGCCGCGGACTGCTCATAGCGCTGACTTTCTACCAGCGACCACAAGATGTCTCTACCTCACCAGAATCTTCACTGTGACTCCAACCCTCAAGGGGGTATTTTCATACCACCCAAATCTGATACGTATTCATTATGTTATCAGGACACACGTATTTTGTGTTACCTGTTTGTATATTTAAACTAACTTTGGAATAATGTACAAGCTAATAAGTTTCAAAAAATTGTAATTACTAGGCCCATTGAAATCATAAATAATTTCAATGTACATGATATGTATTTTTTAAGCGTTTGATGTCAGTGGGAACAGTTCAACTAAAATCTTTCTAAACCACAGGAGAAATTAACACTGTAATGCCACAGGATTTTTTTTTTGTTTTAAAGAATGTGTGACCTGTGTTGTGCTGAAACTTATGCCTTGAGATCACTGATGGATCTGGCAGAAGTTAGTTACCTAATGGAGAGATTCTGAACTGTAGGTTATATACACTGGGGTAAGTTGGCAGTAGACACTTGGACAATAGCTGCATAAGAGGCAGTTTATCAGTTTTTTACATTTGTTTCATCCTTTGGGGTTTCCTGGGTTGGGCAGGTTGTGTGTGTTCTAATTAAAGATTGAGACAAAGAGTTCAGTGGTTGGGAAACTTCTGTAGATGGAAGAATAATTAAAAGGTAGATTTGTTCCCAAATACTATTAAATACAATATAGTGAAATCTAGATATTTAGTTTTTAAGTAAACACAAGATCTGCTGTGACTTGCATTGGGCAGCACGGCACCTAAACATGGGTAGAGTAATACTGAGTCTTGTCACAACACTTCCTCTGCAGCTACAGACCTCATATATTTTTCTTTCACATGCTCAAATTGAAACAACCTGTGGGATATAATTTTTCAGAATAGAAATATTTTGAGAAATCTGAGAAAAAAACCCAAAAAAACCAGTACAGTGCTCTAAATGTGTCATGCTGGTAGCCCACAAACTATGAAACCCACGTTAACTTGCTACCTATTGAAATTCTCAGTTAAATAAACGTAGATATCCCTCCTGCCATGTGCACTTTTTCACTATAAATTATGGTTTTATTAATAAAGTACTTCAGATGCATGCTTCCTTACATCATTAGGAGTCTTCTCCTGTTTCTCATGCTTTTCCCGGTCATATGCCATCTTTTTCAGAAGTTTCTTCATAGCTTTATCCTTTTTCTCCTTCTTCTGATTTTCAGTGTTTTGTTTTCTCACTTGGTTAACAATAAACTTAGGAATCTAGGTGAAAATAGATAGTAAGTATGAATAGCTACATAATTTTCTTAAGTAACTAAGTTATCAAAATTTTGTAAATGGACAAATTATCAGGTAGAACTCAAAAAATAGTATTTATTTCCAGTAATAATTACAGATTTAACCAATCTATTTGTGTAGAGGGGAAGAGAAGTGGAATCATACAGTGTTTTTACTTTTCTCAGCCAACAAAATTCAGTCGATACTTAGCGTGCGCAATGGTGATAATTACTTCTTCTCACATGCAGCAAAGGTCAAAATTGTTTCAAATTGCTAATGGACAACAAAGCTTCAACTTCTCCAGTCTACCTAAGTTAGAGCTTTTATTGAGACCATGATACAACTTCGTGTTTTATCAAAATGTGTTTTATATAATATTAAGTTTGGTCCAAAATGGAAATGAAGTAAAATATTTCCTGCTAATATCTTTAAGCCCAAAAGAATCGCCCATAACACTGCATACTGGTAGACCAAATACAAATATCCCCCAACGACTTATTTTTGAGTTCACATATAGTACATACTATATTAAAACTGACCATCAGAGCTTAACATCAGATGTAATGATTTTGTTTCGCTCCCACAAGAGTTACGTATAAGCAAGAACCCAAATGGATGGGGCTGATCTTTCTCTAAATCACGGATGTAACTCCATATTACTTCTTTGTTCAAATACCTTGTTTGTGAAATTCATTATTCCCTGCCCCGCCTAAAAATACACTTACTGTCCACAGAAGTTTTTGGTACTGAATCATAAAACGCATGACATTTGCTGTTCCAGCTGCCATAACAAACTCGCTTTGTTCAATAGTCTTTGAGCCAAGCCCATGAAATGTGAAAAGGTTTGGCGCCATCACCACTGCAACATTCTTTAACGTCATTTTATTTTTCTCTCGATGATCAATTACCCTTTGGAGGAATTCAAGCAGTACCTGAAATAAGAGCAGAACTTACAACTCAACTCTGCACATGAAAAGTGAAACATGCAGAACTGAACATGAACATACAAGTGAAACATGATGTTACGTATTTTCTGAAAAAGCTCTTAATAACTAATACAACCACATTAAAATCAATCAATAATACAAATGTGTATATCTTTATTCACATGACTGTAATGCAAGTTTTGTTTCCTTCATGTAATGAAGTAAAAGATTCTTGTTATTATCGTAGATAACATTTTCAAAAGCAATTCATGTGACTTTGAAGCACTGCACAGATGTTTGTGAAGACATTACTCTCGGCTTTTCTTAAATTGAAGGTGAACACAATAGTACCGGCTGTCATGGTTATGGAAATGTGGAGTGGCTAGTTCTGTAAGGTAAGCAATTTGTGAGTAAAGCATTGTGAATGACAGGCAATTTTCAATTAGTTCAGTTCCAGATATTTGTAACTCAGCTCAGGAGCGCTCTTGACTGTCCTCTTTACAAACTCAAAGAGAAAGTCTTGTTTGAACAGTAAGACCTAGTAGGGTTTTTTGCCTGTAATAGATGATCTTTTGCATCCTACACAAATCCTGCATTCATTTTTGATCATAGTAGTTTTAATAGTAAGCATATTCTGAAATAAGATTATTAGCTTTGCTACAAAAGGACAAGCACAAATGGGAAGACTCCATATAATGTGCTATAAATAGCATCAGGAAGTAAATTTCTAGTCTATTCAGAGTAGAAACAAAGAGTACAGAGAAAAATGTGGAATAAAAATGAAGAGCTAAACCCACTTCATAAAAGCAAACTCACATCCATAGTATTCTGTTTGTTTTTTGCATTGGAAATAATGACTGCTGCTAAAAAAAAAGGAGCAAAACTTCTAAGAGAAAAGGTTGCTCACTGTGAGATTATTACTGCAATCTCCTGGAAAAATGTCAAGTCACATTTTTAAGTCATTTGGGAAGAATTAGGGTCCTAAGGGTGTTTTTTTTCTGAAGTTATGTAAAATATACTAAAAAAAAGAAAAGAATCACTCATTTCAGCATTAACTTTGAACTGAAAAAAAGAAAAGAGTGTTAAAAAGACAACAGCATTCATAACAGTGGATTCCTAAAAACAGACAAAATATTTCTGCAGGAAAACAGTATTAACAGTTCTAACCTTCAGAGTGTCTCTGTTTGCTTCAGGTAGAAGGAGAACCAAAAGATTCAAAGCTTGCAGCTGCTGTTTCCTCGTTGGAAGATCTGCCAGTGAAGCACACGAACCTCAGTATTTTGAAATTGTTATTTGCACTTTTCAAAAAACGTAAGTTCTAAGTGAAAAAACGTAAGTTCAGCATTCTACAAAATGCTGAATGCATACACATGGCTAATTGTTATAGTATGAGAAAGGACTGGCAGACCCTGCTTTTCTGATACTCATTTCCAAATGTTCTTTTAGGATTCAGTTGCTGTATGACTCAGCAGTCTTCTGGCAATGTTTTCTAGATGCCTTGTGATTCTTTATTTTGCCATGTTACAAGAAGAAACGGTCAGCTAATGGTTCCTCCCTTTTTGAGGCTGTGCCCTGACATGTGAAAGGGTATATTCAAAACTGCTTTCACAGTTTCTCTGATTGCCTTCACAGTTGCATGGTCTTCCAAGTCACAGAATGAATATCGCATGTTACAGAATAAGGCAGGTCTTCAGTGACATAAGCAGCAGCAGCTGCAATGGCAGTAGGGATAAAGCCAAGAGCAGAGAAGCTAACACTTATCTACAGCAGTAAATGCTGTACCAAATGATGCAAGCTATAATTAAAGAAAGCTAACGTTAGTTCTGCCTTTTACGAATTGCTCAGTGGTGCGCCATTCACCTAAGATGCACAGTGAGTGCATCCCTACACTCCTCCACCTCCCAGAAGAGCTCCTACATTATAGCAGTGTTGAGCAGCAGGAAGCCCCAACTCCCTCATATTTGTCACTTGCGATAAACTTCCTCCTGTCATGCTTTAGAGGACATGCTCTGGCAAGTCTCAGCAGACTCCTAATCATAGAAACTTACAATCATAAGGGTTGGAAAGGACCTCTGAGATCATCAAGTCCAACCCTTGATCCACTACCACCACAGTTACTAGACTATGGCACTAAGTGCCACATCCAGTGTCTTCTTAAATACCTCCAGGGATGGAGAATCCACCACCTCCCTGGGCAGCCCATTCCAATGCCTGATTACCCTCTCTGTAAAGAATTTCTTCCTAATATCCAACCTAAACCTCTCCTGGCAGTGCTTAAGACCATGCCCTCTTACTGTTGGTTGCCTGGGAGAAGAGACCAACCCCCACCTGGCTACAACCTCCTTTCAGGGAGTTGTAGAGAGTGATGAGGTCTCCCCTGAGCCTTCTCCAGGGTAAACAATCCCAGCTCCCTCAGCCTCTCCTCACAGGACTTGTGTTCGAGTCCCTTCAAAAGCCTTGTTGCTCTTCTCTGGACCTGCTCCAGCACCTCAAAATCCTTCTTGAACTGAGGGGCCCAGAACTGGACACAGTACTCCAGGTGTGGCCTCACCAGCGCTGAGTACAGGGGAAGAATCACTTCCCTGGTCCTGCTGGCCACACTGTTCCTGATACAGGCCAGGATGCCATTGGCCTTCTTGGCCACCTGGGCACACTGCTGGCTCAAATGAATCAAGCCATACATAAAACAAGTGAAGAAAGAGGTACCTGCACTTGACACAGTTTTATTACACTATTTCAAAATTCAACAGGGCTATTCTCATGCTTCCTGCTGGAATTCCAACTGAATTGCTATTTCAAATACATTTCATCCAAATCAATTTGGGAGACACTGCAAAAATAATAAAGTTCATTGATGAAATTAAAAAAACAAACCCTTACTGACTACTTTATATCATGATAAAAATTAAAGATCTGAAAAAATGAGTGGCAAATTGTATAACCATTTAAAACATCAAGTAGTAAGAACAGTGTGTCTACCTGCTCTAGAAAGACGAACATTAAAAGTAAGGTTTAAATTCAGTTTCAAAACACTGTATGTCATAATGTTCCAAAAGCAATGAGAATCAAAATTTTCCTAGGAAAGCGAGCAAAAATACAATTGCAAAACATTAAAATTCATTACTTAAATTGGAGGGTCCTGTCTGCTCACCTAAATAACAATTGAATTTTAGTTGCTTACATTACTTAAATTAACCAATTGAATTGTTTAAATGATGTTGTTTAAATATTTAATTCTAACCACAGTACTTGGTCACAGTATCATGAAAAACACCGATTACTGTCACAAAGATGATGTCTTCTTTCTCTACCACCTAATCTTATTACATGTAACCAGCAAGACAGGCCGACAATTTAAACAATGGGAGGCTATGAAGTACTGTGTCTGTTTTGAACCAAATCCTTTGGTCCAATGCAGAAAGTGGTTTGTATCCTGGCACCTGAGTACTTCTGGGTAAATAAAACCACATAAGCCTTCAGACAGCTAAGGAGAGAAAAGCAGAAATCCTCTTGGCTCCAATCACTATCCAGTATATGGAACAATTTTGTGGAGTCATTTGCTGCCAGCATCATCTGAAAGCATTCTGGCCAGTTTTAATGTGCCACTCAGTACTGCAGAATCAACACATGTAGCAGGACAAAGCACCAACCCCCTACTCCCACCAACCTAAAGGCACTGAAAGGCAGCTCACAACCAGGAGACTGACACAACCCACAGTTTTTGGAAATATTCATGTGTCTGCCTATCCATGGGAATTCCCATGACCCCGAGATTTTAGCTCAGTTGGTTAGAACATGGTGCTAATAATGCCAAGGTCATGGGTTTGAGCTCTGTGTGGGCCATTCACCTCAGAGCTGGACTTCATGATCTTTGTGGGTCCCTTCCAACTCAGAATATTCTGTGATTCTGTGAAAGTGTCTCTTAGAAATGAGCCATTGCTCTGAGTGTGGACAAGTGGAACAGAACTTGCATGCCTGTGTTGACCATGGAGTTAATGCATGTGGGTTCTCACTCCTGATTTGTTATCACCAAGCCACTCTCTTTATATTACAGCCAGTATGTTTGCTGTCTTTGTGACCAGTTGGCAAGGAGGACATTTGCACTGGAACTTGCTGATCTCAAGGGACCCAGGATGATCAGCAGTTCTGACTATTCTGCTTTAAATTCTCCCATTGTAAAATGATAAAAGACCCTAAAAAGTATAAATTTTAATTTGTTACATTTTCTGCAGAACTACTTATCTTTGCTGTAGTTTTCTTTTGAAGCAAACACTATTTATAAACTGATACTGTCATACACAATTTCCTTACAGCCCTTCTATACCTCCTAACGACTATCAGAAACATCAGGAAGTGGCAATGTGCTTTCACTGTATGTGTTAACTACTAAAATAGTTGTTACATGAAAAATGTTATTTGTACATTAGTAAAAATATGGCCAGTCTTTTCTCAGGAGAACTCACATAGTTGTTATTCAATTTATTTCTCAGCTTTACATATTATTAGTGAAAATACTGCTACAGCATAGAGGCACTTATCTGCATGGGTATCAATTCTTTCAGCTGACACAGAAAGGACACTACTCACTCTGTACATCTTGGAAAGCTTTTAGATATTCTACAGTGAGGAGTGGCTGAGGCAGTTCACGGATGAAGAGTTTTAAAAGACTTGCTGCATCATGCTGCTTTACGTTTTCCCAGTTGAAAGTCCCTTCATAAAATTTTGCTTCCAGTTCCTGGCAAAGAGTCTGAAAGGCAGTAGATACAGAGAGCACCAGTAACGCTTGGCTGCTGGAAGTCACACATCACACACACAGCAATATTTTCCATACTTTGAAAGGGGGTGGAAAAAGGACCTCGGAAATATCACTTAACTCCGGCTGCCACTATCTTTTGCTACAAAAAAGATAAATTGGGGATCAGAAGTACTGCAAACAAACATGTAGTAATGGGCAGCAGTCAAATCATATAGGAAGAATCTCAAGGGCCTACCTCAGGGCCATATGGAATATACAGTAAGAAACAGATAACACACCCAAGCATGTAAGGGTCATGACTTTGCCTCCCCCCAAATATTAAGACATGTCTGATATATATAGCAATTCTGAAACTACTATGAAAGGTATTGTTGTAATGTGTGCACGGACATTTTCATAAAAAAAATATGGCTATTTCGTGTGTTGGCACACGGTTTCCTATCAAAATACACAGTAAGGTGAGGCTGGTTCTCTTTTTAAAACAGAGGGAAAAGATGTGACTGAATAGCTGGGGGTCTTGCCATCTATAGGGAACTCCATGTTGCTGGGCACATACAGCTTTGCCTAGCAAGGCACGTCTCAAATGTGCCCTCTCGGGAAGGGGACTGTACTGCAAATCATGAGGTTATGCAGCAGAATAACCAGTACTGAAAGTCTCAGTGGTACATCCTAACTGTTGGGAAAGGGTGAAATATTGTTGGCAGCAGACCTTACTATATACCTGCCCTGTTCCCATGGCAGTGCTACAACTGGGCTTTCAGAGATGTACAAATTGGAACATGCTGCAAAGACCAAGTCCTTCTTCATCTATTGCTAGGCATTAGTCCAGGCCTCACAACCACTTCATTTATTTCCTAGACTGGCAGAGTCGGAAGTAGCCTCCATGTAGGGCCAGTGGCCCTGAGGCACCTCTCACAGGTCCCTCCCTTCTTCTAGCCTCACTTACTCTGGACAGAAAAGGAGGACAGAGACATTGGCTTGTTTTGCAAAGTATGTGCCATGGAAAAATATGGCCATAATTATTAATCTGGACAAGAAGGGCACATTGGAGAGAGGATACTAGATATGTTTTTAAGATACCATTTTTATTAAATTTAACTTTGTCAAAATGGAAAATGGATCTATTTCCAAAGAAAATGTGACCACTTAGGTTGATAAAAAAGTTGGATGTTCTCAAGTGTCCTCAAGAGAGATCTTCTGTCTTCACTGACTATGTTGGGGGTTCAAAGATGCAATGATCATAACTCAGATGTCTAAAGTCAAGTGGGTATGATTTCCTGATCATCAAAAAATGCAAGCTTTAGAAACAGAGATGAAAATTCTCCCCATGAGGCTCATCAGCTCCTCCATCCACATTCAGACCAAATCACTGCAGCAAATGCAGTATTAAACATACAGATAAAATGAATTGTTTTATGTGAGAGGAAAGAACAGAAATTTCAACTGTGTTCTAGTGATTCAATGCTTAGATTTTAAAGTGAATGTACTTAACTATAGGTATATCCAATGTATTTTTTAATAATAACTCTAAAATCTATAGAATATGATAGTAAAATATTTTTTCTGTGTCTTTGTATAAAACTACATAATGAGGAAATCAGCCCTTTCATATGATAAATTCTTGTTTTTCTTAAAATCTTCTATATGGATAAGTAAAAGAACTTAACATATTTTCTAACAAAACAATTGCTTAATTTAAAGAAGCAATTAAAAAAAAATTAATGAAAGCCAAATAGTGAATGATCCCCTCACTGGGAAATCATATCAAGCTAATAAAATCAAAGAATAAACAAATAAACAATTAAATAAATAAAATCACTCAGAAATCATTACAATTTGTGGAACTGATTAGAAGCAGAAAAAAAAAAAACGGAGGAATACTGAAAAAAAAATTAGCATCTTACTTATTGGTAAATAAAGAAAACCAATTTCCATAATATTCCTTTCTTATAGTTGTTTCTAATGGACCAGCTGCTGAACCAAGTTCTACACAACAGAGGCTGGCAGACGTCTTTGGACAGCTGAATCCACTTAAATGGTCCTTTTTAAGGCCAGTTCAGACCGTCTTTTTAACACACTGACTCTTGGCAAGAATCATACTGTGTACTTAGTTTCCTGCGCTAAGGCAAATACTGGGGAAGAGTCTGCATGTAATTGGCACTCACTCCACAAGTGTTGGTGTGCACAGACGTGCCTAACAATATTGCACGTAGTGAGCCGAGTAGTTATATTGCTGTTCATAAAAATAAATGTGAGAGTTCTTCAGTGCCCGCTGCCTGCCTTGCCCTATAACATAGGTTAAGTCTAACTATTAAAATAGGCTCAAAATGCCAGAGAAAAGCTTCCTCCTGGGGTAGAGAGACTGTGTAGGAACTGTTCAGATGATTAAACTGGGTTCAGAGAAAAAGCAAAAGGCTGAAAAGCTCATGCCAAGAATTAATGATATTTTGGCACAACTGAATTTGAAATGTAGCTTGAACTCTCCTTCAAATTTGGACACCAGTCTTTTCCCCAAGACTACACTGGATGAAACCATCAGCTCTCTGGCTAATATAACTCAGTTTTCTTTGTAAAGAGATTTTGCTTACTGGTTTTGAAGATTTTCATAACAATGTGAAGTTAGAATATATTTGTATGACAAAATAAAATCAGAAAATACAGATAGATACATTTTGGGGGATGTTAAGAATCTGTGCGATGTTTTACCTTTACTCTTGTTGCAACTCCTGATATTCTAAGAAGTCCTTCTGTTTCCAGAGTTGTCTCTTCTATATGGGCAATCAGCTGTCAAATACAAACCAAACTGCATGAACAAAGATGCCAGTTTAAAATTACTGGAAGACAGTTCTGATATATTGGAGCCTTTATGCTTGTACCTCTGTATGCATATGTGTATGCATGCATTTGTGCACACAGACATGTAACAAGTGGAGGAACAAACAATTTGTAAATGGATTACAGATGTTAGAGAAGAAAACTTTAATATGGTTCTTACCTTTTTTACAAGTACTACTGAAGAAGAGTTTATCTATTTTTTAAAAAAGAAAACTATGTTTTTTACCTCCTTCAAGTCTTCTCTGAAGACAGAAGAATTTTTTCCAAAAATTACTCTGCCTTCAAAATCAAATCCCAATTACTAGTGTTGTAAAATGTCTCCAAATCAAAACAATTAAGGTAACGTTAGAGATGCAGTACTGATTTTCTCACAAATACTCTTCTTTAGGACTTTACTAGAGAAGAACTAAGAACTTCTAGGCTTTAAAGAAACCTCTGATTTGCAAATTCTGATGTTCTAACAAACTCAACAGTTTGCAATCCTACACGTGGCTAATTTGCAGAAATTCTGTAAAAGTACTTCAAACAGGTACCATAAACTCTTTTTCTCTAAAAGACATGCCTAGAAGCATTCACTGAAGGATGGATTTAAGAGTATACAAAAGAAATCTGTAAATGTCAAAAGCTGATGACATAATTTTAGCACAAATAGTTCTCACGATACTTAACTAGGGCAGTGCCTTTGTTACATGCCTTCCTGTGCCAGCTCTTGAATAAGAAAAGTTATGCAACACAGTTGCGCTTTCTCCCATTACAGAAATTAAAGGCGGTTTACCTACCACCGTATTTATGTAACAGATAAATGCGATAAAAAAGATCAGACAGAAAAAACCACAGTTCGAAAACAGCACTACAAGTGTCACACTGGTGTATTTTCCAGGGTTAAAAAAAAAGTGCCAACTGGCCCCATCCAACTCTCATTGTATCTGGCTTACACCAGATCAGTGGCTGCCACTCTCATCTGTTGAACACGAAGATGCCCTCTGGGCGTTTTGTGATTTGCCATCATCATAGCGTCTGGGGGAGGTGAGGTCTGGTGGCATTACTGGTGACGACGACTCCTTCACACACAGTGATAAGTCTCCCCTTGGCCCACACCAAGAGCTGGCCACTGGCAACCAGCAGCCTCCTGCCTATGGGAAATCCCCTCTTCACCTCTATCAGGGCTGCTTTGCGTGGCTTCATTAGCAGGCCAGAGATCTGAATTACTGTCAGCGGAAACTTCTGATGGAGATACACAGATTGCTGTTACCCTCAGATTTTCCAGTCAGAAATCCCCTAGGTTAAATTATGTTATTATTTTTAACTGAAATTCCTCAATTAAATAAAAATTAGGTGTATTTTTGTTTTAAATTAAGCAGCATTCCTGTTAGCTTGCTTTGTTTCGTTTCATTTTAGTGATAAACAAGGTACTTTTAAAAAGCAGAATGCCCAAAAATGTTCTTTCTTGCACTTTACATAAATCCCCCATTCTTGGAAAGCATCTGCTGCAGAGAACAGGCAAGAAGAAATGGGAAACTTTTTTATTTTCACATTCTCATTTAAAGTAAACCTGTATTCCAAATGACATCTGCAGCTTGCAAAACAAATCACATATATAAGCTATTAATGTTTATGTAGAATTTTCTTCCTGCAGAACTATGCTTATGACAGTGCTAGGATAGCAGTGATCAATCACTTTTTTCAATTTGATTTCTTATTTTCTAGATAGCCTCTTTTCCAGAAATGTATTTTTATGATCCTGAGTAAGTAATTTCCGGCATGAATGACACAGCAATAGTTTTCAGAGAATGATGCAAAACTACTTTGAGTTTTCCGTTTCTCAAAAAATAACAAGTACATCCACAAACATACTGAAACGGTGATGAGATAGCACTGAGTTTCTGTCAGTGTTAGGACAGGTCCACACACTGTGGTCTCTTTTCTTGTCATGAAATGAGACCTGCTATGCACAGGCAGTAAAGCCAGAGTCTCCATTATCTTTCCCTTTATCTTCCCCATTACTACAAGATGATATGGGCCAAAGCATAACCCCATGTACTAAGGCAACAAGTCTTCTGGAAAAGGACTGCAGATACCACCACAGGCAGTTATCCAGCATGATTCCCACCCCCATAACACCTGTCCTGTGGCCCAAATAATTTCTGAAGGGAGAAAACCACTTCCTAGAAATACAGGTTCAGCCTGGGGGATTGTGAATTTCTACAGAATTTCAAGTATTTCCTCTGGGAAACAAACAAAAAAAAAGAAGGCAGCCTTACTGATGATGGAAGTTATACCGCCTTTATGAAACGAAATTTGACTGCAGCAGTTTCCTACACTGATTTTTAGTTTTCACAGGCTTATTAGTAAACTTGACTAAATCACGAAGATTGAAAAAATATGTCTGATACAAAGCAAAGTATCACATTTACTGAATTAGTTAGTAAAGTTGCAAATAAAAGTTAAAATAACTTTGATGGATTAGAGTATTATACTGAAAACTGCTACAGGAAGCAAATAAATCCAGGACAAAAGGTTATGTTTGTCATCTGCAGGCATGTAACAAGTTGACTTGTTCATGACTATTTACCTTTTGAAAAATCAGTGGGATCTTGGTTCCCGGAACCTTCTTCTGATCCTGTTCCAGTAAAATTGACAGTGGGACACCAAACAAGCCAGAGTCTGAAGAATAAAGCAAAAGAAATGAAGATATTATCCACATCTGTTCCAGTACATGTAATAATGGCATAAACCCATACTTCTGAAGCACTAAGTCTATTCAATACATTCAGAGCTATTGACCTTTTGTTCAAAGTGTTTTAATGTCTTTGTCAATCAAGTTATTACACAAAGAATTCTGGCTAAAAGGATTCATTCATCTCTTCCTCAGGAGTCTTCTGTTTTGACTTCAAATTGCCTTCCACATATTCTGCAGCACAGTGAAGCAAACTGCATAAATGAACCATCTGCGTGGTTCTGGTTTGCAGAATGGGTGTGATGATGACCCTGCAATGCAGATCTTCATTACTCAAAGGAAGTTGTTATAGTTAAGATGCAAATGGAAAGAGTAAAATATCCAGAACTTGGCTACTAAAATGACACAAATATAATTATCACTCAGAGTTACTCTGAGCACTTCGTTCTATGAGGGTTTTGAAATAGGAGCTTTCCAGCTTCTATGTTCTTGAATTATACAACACTGGCAGAAGAGCAAGATAACCAACTCACCAAAGGTTTGTTTTGTTATTTTTGTGGGGGTTTTTAAAAAAGCAAAAGTACAGTTAATTCTTGGTTAGAAAACAGCCTTTACAGTAGTGCTAAGGCAATGCAAATTAAAAAAAAAAAAAAAAGAAAAAAGAAATCTAGTGCCAGTTAATCTAGCCCTGATGCAAAATCACCCTTACTGTTCAAGTAAATGGGACTCCCATGTATTTATGGCCCAGAAGTAAATGATCATTAAAAGAGAGCTATACTAGTAATAACTAACCCAAAGTCTGCTGACACAGAACTTCTTTGTCAGAAGTACTGATAATTGCTGCATGTGCAATTTTTCTGAAGCAGCATATAACACCACATGTAGTTAAAAGCTGCTGCTTGGTATGATGCCATGCCAATACTGAACACAGAACAGCTGCAATTACTAAAAAAAAAATTTTCAGCCCTTTAAGAAATGTGATATACATCAAAGAAAGATCAGTTTCAATGCCAAATCAAAAAGTTCTTATATCTCTGTAAGAATAAAAAGTCTACCTATAAAATACAAGGGACTCATACATACAGTCAATATCCATACCCCATAGCTTTATTATCTTGAAGATCTTGTCAATAATAAAAGTAAAAACAAACTACAGAATGTCAATAGAAAGGCAAGACTGGGCACAGCACAGCATTCCCCAAAAGAACTATGTTCTCATCATCTTTTACATACTCAAGCACAAAGGGGAACAGCCAATAGACCCACTACTGTATGAATCAGTCGGCCCAAGAACATTTCAAGGGTGATGAGGTAAAGGTCAGGTAGAGCAAGAAGGCACTGAAGACAGCATATTGCAAAAGCAGATTTGCCTGGGAGAAAAGGTGACAGGTCACTGTCTATTTCCTACACGTTTCCATGAGTCTAGCTCACCTTTTTGAACTTTTAAAAAAGCTTTTAATCAACTGAATGTTTTATGAATGCCTGCCATTCAGACAATAATGAAATTCAATCAATAAATTCTGTAAGAAGAAGCAGTTAAAATCAAGACCCAAAATACATGAGAAGAAAATGTTTTGTGTCTAATTATTAATGACATCACAAGCTGTCTTCTGCAAGAAAAAAATGGATTTAAGAGATAAAGTTCTTGTAGATTTTTTTGTGTATCCCTTTTGCATTTAAAAAGCTATTTTCTACTATTGTAAAGTGAAGAGTGTATTCTGAAGAATCTACTGTACCTTGCTGTATATCTCTCAATGCTCTCTGTTGCTTTCAATTATTTAAAGTGAGCTATTGCACTACCACATTCACTGAACCTTGACAACAGTTATGGCCACAGCAGGCTTGTGATTAACTGGTAACACATTTCAAGCTCTTGTAAAGCATTTGGCAGAAGCCAAGAATATGAAAACCAAACAAAGCACTGAAAACCTCCAGCATCTTGAAATTGGTTTCCCTGTTTGCAATATTCCCAAGAAAAGCACTGTGATTATGCATATGCTCCAATCCTTTGCAGAGCAAAATGACGTGTTGCAGCTGTTGCTGATACAGAGTTGCATCCTCTGCTACAGCTTAAATCTTCTGCTTAATATGATGCCATTCAGCATAAAAGCTGCATTATAGCCTAATACTTGTTGGGCAAAGCCTACATGACACAGGAAAGTTTGTGCCAGACAGAATAGGAAAGTAGGTGACAAAGGCTCCCAGCATCTCCTGCCAAGGGCAATGAAAGCAAAAGTCAGGTAGACTCACAGAATGACAGAATTTTTTGGCTTGGAAAAGACATTTAAGATCACTGAGTTCAACTGTGAAAGTAGTCCAATACCTACCTTCAGGAAAGTTGGAAAAGAATACCCACAAAGATCACATTCCCAAAGAGCTCTTTGGGAATAAATCAGCACATACAAACTTCTGTGAAGCAATTTCTGCTGAAGAATATGCTACTAAGATACTTACCCTTTTTCACTCCTTAGCGTATCTGCTTAGTGACTGATTTGAGTTTTAACTTTATAAAAAAAACAAGAGTCCAGTAGCTGGAGAGACTATGTCAATGAACCTGTTTAGAGTGTGCCTTAAGATGTTAAAATTAAATGCTGCTCAGGACCTATATTACTGTTCATACATTAAATATAAATTCTGTGATTCTCTGAACTCAGTGCATTTGTTTTGCTGGATTAAAACAGATGAATTTGGTTCAGAACACAAAACACTGACTCACCTTTGGTTTTGATTTTTACAGCTTTTTGTTGCTTGAATTCTGTCCCAAGTATGTCATAGAGAGCAGTCAATTCAATCAGTGCTAAAGAATAGACTTTCTTCATGTCCTGAGGGGCCAGGTCACCAATCTTTGTGGTACCTGTTTTGTCCTTCGGCAGTCTGAAATTCTAAAAGCAGAGATTTGCAGCAGCGTGAATAATCCAAGTCATGACAAATTACTTAGCTCAAAGGCTGTGCTTCCTTCAGGGCACAACCTTTCATCATGAAGCCTGCTGTTACTGACTAAATCACAGGAGAATCCCTCAAATAGGTTGAAAATCAGATGATTTTAAAATTATAGGAAGATTTATGTTCCTGGTAACTTCCGGAGGTCATCTAATTCAACTGCCTGCTCAAAGCAAGGCTAAATTCAAGTCTCATTGGGTTGTTTGTTGTGCTGTTCAAATGAATTTTGAAAACTCCCAGTAACCCCTGTGGGCACCCGTTTCACTGTTAAATGCTCTCATGGGGACTTTCTTTACTTTGCAAAACAAAATTTCTCCACTAGTCAGTTGTGCCTATTACCTCTTGTCCTTTCACCTGGCACCTCCAAGGAAAGTCTGGCTTTGTCGTGCCACCCACCCACTCCTCCAAATTCTGTACCGTTTTCCAATTTATAGTGGTGGAAATGTCTGTCCATGAACAACCCTAGGCATGGACAAATGGAAGAGAAATCCCTCTGCACTTATGGGCACAAAATAAAATATTTGGCTGCCATATAAATAATGATAAAAGGGTTCTCTTCTTAGAGAAGGGACATACTTAATTACAGCTCATTTCTACTGTGCTGAATGCTCAGAGGCTGCAGTCAGAGATCAATATAAGGAATTTAGTTGAAAAGGTGAGGGAGAGGGACTTCCCAGCTCACTGAGCTTTCTAACTCCATCTCTCACCACCAGGCTTCTGAGTAAGACTCTTGCCTGTGCCTGACATTAGCAGTGCGCATGACTCAGAGCAGGAAGGTTGACAAGACTTTCTTCCATTTGGAAAGATATATTATACTCCAGAATTATTTTCTGATCCTATACAAACCCAGCAATAGTACAGATGATTGCTGGTTATGGTACATGGCTACAAGGGCAGATACCAAAACATAAACATAATTTACAAATGGTAGATATGTAGCTGTTTCCCACCTTGAGCTCATCTGTTTAAAAATCGCTGCCAATGACAAAGGTGCAACAATAAATACAAACTGTAGAATTAAATAGGTAACTCCCTTCATTTTCCTATCATTTTGCTGCTCCTTTTATCACTGAAGAAGAAATCCCATAGCCATGTCTTCGAGTAATCCTTCACAAGCCTAGCTAGAAGCAGAGCCAGTGTATGTATTATGCATATATACATATATACAGAAGTTAGAGTAGAGCTTTTATCTCCTTGTTATAGGCTGCATTAGAGAAACATGACTCAAACACTTTAGAATCCATTTCTAAGTATCCATTAGTGTCTGGTTTATAATGTTTAAACTAGGATACATTGGGTAATTACTACTTGAAGAACTGCACATGTCCTTATCTAAATTAAGTGTTTGAGGAACAGTGAAACATTACTTCAGAAACTGTGTTTACTCAGAGATGTTTGCATACAATAGTAGAAAAAAACCCCACAACAAAACAAACCAGAGGATTTTCACACCAGTCAGTAGTTTACACGTCATACATAACTCCATGTTCATGAACTGTTAGGCAGAGAGAGATCCTCAAAGAGATTTCTGAGGATCAACAACAAAATCCCTTGGAGGATTTTCTTTTGTATTTATATGGATTCATTCAGAAAGAGCCATTTTTTATTAAGAGTTCAAACTAATCCTTAATTTCCTGCCATTTGATTTCCTAGACCATTCTGTTCTTTATTTTCATCTCTCGCCTACCTGCATTGGGTAACTGCACAAGGTTTCCACAGGCATCCACCAACCCTTTCTAATTGACAACAGAGCTTTTTATGACAGAGATAAAGGATCTCCCCTCAGATAACAGGAAAAAGGGCTGTAAACAAATGAAGTAAGGACATAGTTTGTGTACGACTACCACTAAGCTATTACTCCAGCTTAATATTATCAGTTCATCATTGCTTACATATAGAGTGCATTTTGTTATACAGACAATGATATAAATAGGCATCAAAGTAATTACTTCCATGTTATTGAGAATACCATTTCCAAAAAATTAGTTATCTTGAGAAGCTCTATCTCCACAAAGCTGAATCTGGGAACATTCTTCTAAATCTATTTCACTCACTATCAGATAACTATCGCCCAAACAGTATCTCTAATAAAAACAAAGAGGAAAAAATCGGAAACACCTACCGGGAGAAGAGTGTCACCCCCTCCACCCTTGCACATACTGCCTACTGAGCTGTCTTTGAGATTAGCTGCCTGTTCTGCAAATGATATCTCCAAATTGATGTCAGTGTCCGAAGATGGCATGACTTCAAGCGTGCTCTTCTGCTCATCTGTTCCAAGATTGAACTTTGGACCTGAAAAATTAAAAAAATCCTAAAAATCCACAGCAGCACCAGTGAGCACCATTTAGTGCATAAGAGGAAGTTTAAAGTAGAAGTAAATGCTGTGTAAGGGATGGACCTTCTGTTTGCAAATTCACTGTTTTCTGCAATTTTTATGTCAGTTGAAAATTTAGCCTCTGACAAGGGTTCGGCTTTTGTAGGTTTTCTTCAATAATTTTGCCAAGGCATGGGGTTTTCTCCTATTTATCTATTAGGAAAAGATAGAGCAATCCACCTCAAACAAACATCAGACTCCCAGAATCTTGCAGAGCCAAAGAGCTTTGACTTCAGATGTTTCTTGCCATCAAACATTTTCCAGGCTCAAAGACTGTAACATCCTGCAACCAAATCAGCAAATATTTCTGCTCTTAACATTTCAAAAGCAAAAGAGAATGTGTCCTCTATGACCCAAAGCATTAACATCTGAGAATAACAGGCATTACACAGATCATATCTTTGTTCCATCATTCCTATCCTCACCTCAGACTGAGAAGTCTAGATTCTTCAAAACTGTTTGGCCGTGTTTCCATGATACAGGGAAGGACTAAGTACGTAACAGTGGCCTTACTTCTTTTTCTTTGTTCCTTAAAGGAATCAAACGCTAGATAAACTTAGAACATTTTTTGTTAAAAAAAAAATAAAGAAGGAACAAAAGGGAGAGACAGTTCTGCTTTTAGAAAAAGAAGTTGCCCAGTTTCACAGTAAATCAACCGTTGCTTTTCAGTCTGAAGTTAAAATATATCATGAAAGAAGCAAGAAGAAAATTATACTGTAAATAACACTATTTAATACAAAGCATCAAAGGCAATTTAGCCTAAGAAACATTTCCAAATTTTGCCTGTTGTGTGTGTTACTCATTACTTGCTTTTTCCAGGGTGGCTTCTGCTCACTTTCCATAGATCCCAAATTACCTAGGGCATACGCTAAAGATTAAGCTGATCCTGAAACTAGAGCTGCTCCTTTTGGTAAAGAGATACATGAGTCTTCAGTAAGCAAACACATCAGAGGTCAAATTCATCCCTGACTTCAATCTTTGGCCTCCCTGTGTGTATCCATATACATCATGTAAACTGTTAAATGCATCTGAACTGAATGAAAACAGTTCCCCGTCCCCCAAAGACTTTTGTCATGCTAATGTGGCCTATACGTGACCTACATACTTCCTACCAGCCTAGGACGGATCTGGTGTTAACAAACAAAAACGCAATAGCTCCTATTTCAGTACTCTGGTCATACCAAGGTGCTGTGTAAAGCAGACGTCTTGGTAATGCTGTGCACATTTTAAAGGTCTGGAAAAGCTGCTGTTGGGGGGAGTTTCCTCTTGGATGTATAGCCTTGCTCCTACTGTTGCGCATTCCTTAACTAGGCAGCAGCTGTAACAAGGAAGTAGCTTTGATGTTCTGCCAACTACATGCAATATTTCATGAGAGAAATGTAAATGCGATACACAAAATGTAAATACTGCCTATGAGGATGTGGAAACCATATTTTATATGAGTTTCGTACCCCTTCCTTGGCTCACAGAGCTATTTTAAGTTCACATAAAACGACGGGAATTCTTCAGGAATAAAACAAGGAAACATCGCAAGTGTTGACCTTGCTATTTCCTAGTTTTGCTAGAGAATCCAGAGAACACCCCAATGGAGCTATGCTGATAGATCTTAATTTATAATTGGAAAGGTAGAGCAATTTATTTTTGACCAACAAAGCATTTCTCTAAAATGCCAGTTCATAGATGATTATAAATAGAAAATAAAAAACTTTTTAGTCATTTCACTGACACTATCACTTCAGCTATAGGTTTCTCATTTATCATGTAAAATGAAAAGCAAAAATAAACCCTTTAATTAAAAAACACAACCATATTTCAGTCTTCTTCCTATCAAGAAGCAAACATCATTGCTCTTTACCCTCGTATTACACATAGTACACACAATTCTTTCATCCATTTTTGAGATCATTATGCTTTGAAATTGCCCTTATACAAAGGTTTTATCTACCATTCTTCCCTTGGAGCTAATCCTGTGTTCAGAAAGACAACCGCAGTCTCACAGTAAAATGATTTTTGCTGCTACCCTATTTAAGATAATGAATATTTAGCTTTTTATCAGTTTTATTCTTTCCTTTTTATTTCTTGAGAGGTGTCAAACAACATGGTCATTTTTCTTTTGTATCTGTTGAACATATTGCTAGTTTTGCAGGCCTTTAGTGAGTATCATGGATTGTTAAAATGATGTCTTTTAAGAGCTTAACACACGATTGTGAATTTTCCTTTTGTTTCCTGTAGACATACTCCATACCTATATGAAACAAAGGCACTTAAAGCCAATAAGTGAGGGTCCTTCCAAAAAACCTCAGATACACAGCTACAAACAAAAAATCTAAGGAGTTCATTAAATTGTTCTGTTTTAGCAGGATTAGGCAGAAAAGAATAAAAATGTAAAGGTTTTGTATTATTCTACAAGTTTGTATACATTATTTGGTCAAGAAACCAGGTGTGTCGGACTGGTAAGAAAGGAGAAGTGAACACAGGTTCACACAGCTCAAGTATGCTCTAAGGGCAGACAACTAACATCTTCAGTCTGGCAGAAGCACTTGGGAATGCAGCATTCAAATATCAAATTAGGAACAGTCATCACCTTTGGAGTATGTCCAAAAAGAGTGTTTGTCACGGCAGTTTTAAGACATCTCAATTTAAGCTTTTTTAATAACGTCTGAGATGGTGTTCACATTTTTTCAGGTAAAACCGGGACTAGTTCTCTGTCAAAGAGGTTTTCCATTTTAAAATAACATCTTTGGATTTGGATTTCATAAATATTTAGTACCTCTGAAACATCAGTCACTGTTTAGCTTTTGCCTTAAATTCATTCACTGTTTGTATAACACTAATTTGCTCATCATTCTGGAGGAAAGATCACAGCACAGCACTGAAACAGGTGCAGTGCTTTTAACACCACCAAACTTCCATGGTTTGACTGCAAATAGAACTGATTTTTCCTTCCTGCTCCAAGCCTGGGAGCAAAGCCCATTTCAGCATGTTGACAAGAGTAAAGTGTATCAGGATGTAAGCAGGCTGCATTTGCCATCCACATCACAATCTGTGCTGAGAAGAGCTAGCATATGGGATTTGCCTCTCAGAACTTCCCATTTCTGAAGGGTTTCTCAGGGCCACTGGGAAAAAAAGAACCAGATGTGATAAAAACTCTGTAATAATTGCTTGGTAATTTTCCAGCTCTGAATCCTACAGTGAAGTTTATTGACACAAGCACCAGGCATCTTCCTTCCCTTGTGCTGAACCAGCTGTCTGGCAGTCCTCCCAGTTTTTTACTATTCTTACTGGAGTGAGGTTTGCTGAGAAGGAAGGAAGGAAATACACACTTCTGGAAACACACAATATTGGTGCTATTCAGGACTGGTTTATATTGATCTCTCCCACTTCAACTTCCATGCATATCCTGTATTGTCCATTGCTGTTTTCTGAGTCTAATCCTAAAGTAAAAATTTTTCCAAAACACTACTGATCAGTATTCTAGATCTGGAGCAGAATTTTATTTGGTGACTTAATGACAGATAACTAACTTGCAGTAGGGAACTTGATCTGCCTGCTCTAAGTGGCTATAGGGTTCAGTGTAAAACCTATGTGCTATCCAGCCCCCTAGAAGAATAGAAAACCCCAACATATAAACAAAGCAGAATAACAATGCAGTATCTTAAAGTTTAAATGGCTGCCAGTAAATGTCCTCATCTCTACAGTGGTGGGTATGGTGGTATAACAGACACAGTGCAATCTCTGCCTCAAAGAAACCTAAGATGATGCAGGACAGACACCTTTTTATTATTGGATCTGAAAAACAGCAGTAAGCCCTGTCAAAGTCTTTCATCAAAATTCATGCTCTCAAAACAGAAACTACAGAATCAGCTAAGGACCTCTGTGATGCTTTATCCTGGCAGTGAGAGGAAGGGGTCTTCCATGGGTACAGCACCCTTCTTGTGTGATCACACACCATTGAACTCAATCCAGTCCTACACACAGAGAATGGTATTTCCTTTTCATTTTCCTTAAGGAGGTAAGCAACCTTTTTTCTTCCATACCAAAGTTTTCCTTTAATTTCAGCTGCAGATATATAGCCAGTTCTCACTGTTTTTTGGTGTTTGTAGTCCATTTGGGTTTATTCTCTTGTATGCACAGATGAGCTTATGTATAGTGCTTCATATCCTGTACTGTATACCAGAAACAGACCAGAAGAGAGAAACTAAGGATCAGAAAAGACTTAAGCATAAGCTATGAGAGGAGACGTCTCACAAATAGCTCAATTATAAGATGATCCCTAGTAATAAACTTTCTCAGATGGCTCAAAAGACACTATCTAGGGCCACACTTAAAATTTAACACCTTAACAATGCAGTCCAGAACAGGTTTCTCATCAGAATTTAATTTTACTTTGCTGAAAAGTTACTTGAAATATGGACCCATGTAGTAGCTTGTGCAGTTGAAAGCCTACCAAAAAAAAAAAGGAAAAAACAATAAAGAAGAAAGTCATTTGGCATTACCTTTTGTTCCATCAAGTGTTTCATTTTTGTTTTCACTTGTTCTCGCAGTTGAAGGTTCACTTCCACCACAGACCTAAGAAAGGAACAACAAATACACATGCCTATAAAAACCAAATGCATGGTTGTAAAAACTCCTTTGACCCTGTGCAGGATTAAACCACACCCTCCTGCAATACAGAGGTATGCAGAAGTATCTCACCAGAAAACCCTTTGCCAAAGTCTAAGGGGATCTGAAATCTAGGAAATTAAAAAAGAAGTAATTAAGTCAATTCTTCCTCTTCCTAGAAGGCTAAGTCAGTGAAAGACTTAATTTTCCAGAGCGACAAAAAATAAGTAAATGCAGTCTTTGACCTGAAGCCATAGTTTGCTCTGGAAAGGATATGGAAAGGGAATCTGGAGGAGACATTTTGACTGACTTGACATTTTGACTTCACTGACTGACTCTGAATTTCTTTCTCTTGCAAAATCTTACAGTCACCTTCCCTACAGAGCAATCCCATCCCTTTTGCAGGGCAGCCTGACATTAATATCTGTGCTTTCAGCTTAGATTTCCAACAGCAAACCAGGAAACTGTGAAGAGACTTCAAAACAGGAAAGACTGTGAACCATTCTCTCCTTTCTACAACACCAGACCTACCCAGTCTCAAGATGTGTCAGATTCCATGAACTGGATGGCTCCTACTACAGACGAAAATATTTGAGAACATGGAGAAAATCTATGCCCATATATATGGGTATATATATACCCCACACACATTTTTACCCCTGCATTATTTTTATTGTCTTTTTGGCAACTCAAATTAACAATGAATGTTTAGCACGCTAGATTTCTAATTGTGTTTTACTCAAGCAATTTATAACTCCATACTTACTGAGAAGAAAAATTCAAGTTTTAAAGATTTCTTCAGCAGGCATGATCTGTATATTCACTTTTTTTTTTTTTTCCCTTTAATTGGGGATTTTGAGAGGAGGAAGAAGATAGCACTCTTGCCCAAAAAATTATTACTGTTTCACAAAGCAGCGGAAGCTGACTGGGAAGCTGTCAAGGTACCAAAAGCCTAGCTTCTCTTTGGGAATATGGCAGGAAATTTAGGAGAGATATCAACACAGTTGTGTTGATGCAAAACATCAACACTATTGTTTTACCTTTCCTCCTGCTTTCCTCCAGATGAAGGGAGGTTACAGGATTTTCAGAGGCTATTGTTAAACTGGAATGACTTCATACAGCTGCAGATGGCTTCAGTCCTCTTTGTTACTTTTCCATCATTAGAAAGCTTTTTATGTAACAAAAGTACTGAGACAAGTTACCTAGGGAGGTTGTAAAAGCTACTTCACTGCAGGCTTTCTGTGACAGATTAGATGAATAACCACAAGTAACAATTTCTGAGTAATTATCTTGCTTTGGAGAAAGCACAGGTTTGAGGGCCTTGTTTTACTTTATTTCTGTTAAGGAGACAGGTTTAGAAGGATTTTTTTTCCCATTATTTCTAAATTTAAGAAATATTTTAACCTTCTGGTTTTTACTTCTTATTTGGCTACAATCATTTGTCTGTTTGCGTTACTTCTCACTGATGTCTTCAATATCAAAACATGTAGTTTAAGAAACACAGAAGTCTACTGAACACTGTGATGTAGGATTTTCAAACGTTACAGCGTATAGCTTAAATACAAGAACATGAGTATTTATTGTGCTTTACTGAAATAACATCCTTGAAAGAGAAATTATACTGCTTTAAGCTATATGATGTTTTACCTAAATTGCTCTGCTATTAGATCATGTAATTTTTAGGTAGAGTCAATTACAAATCAGATCCTGGAAAGCTTTTATGGAGTTAACATCCCTTCTGTAACCACAAGCAAGGCAGAATGAAAGTGAAGGTGTGCCTCTAGAACACACATTTGAGCTTACAAACTCCCCCCACTGCATTTCACTGCGACTGAGTTTGAAAGGAGCTGATGAAGGAGAAGATGTTGAGGGAAAGAGGAAGTTAAATCCCCTCAAAATTCACTGTGCTTTCCACCACCGCTACCACTGCCCTGAATGGCAGTGTCAGCAGTGAGACCAAGGGACAGAGTTGAGGTCAGGTAAACTCGCCATGCATACCCATCAGGTCACACTCTTCTTCTGGTTGAAGATCTCAGCGCTCTGTGGGAGCAGACAGGACATATACCCTTCTACACAGAAAACGAATTCTAATCATAGTCTTCATTTCCCTCCTTTCCTTTTCCTATATATGGGAGAGGAACTCTTCAATACCCATGAGAGGAAACGGGGACCTTTCAGGATCTGTCAGAGCAACTTCCCATACCCAGTTTAACAACGCACAAAGGCCCTGGGAGTTACTGCGGGGTTTAAGCCCTCAGCTGATAGGCATAAAGACCTAGCCAAAACTGAGTAGGTTAGGTTGATGTCCCTTTTTATAACTTTTTTATTTAAAAAAAAAAAAAAAAAAAAAAGAAGAAAAAAAAGAGCACCAGTAAGTAAGAGCTATTACCACCAAAAGGTAAAAGTGGGCTTTTAGTAGCTCTTTGGGTGATTGCTGTAATGAGTTTTGCATCTACGTGAAAATTAATTCACATTAATGTCTTGACCATGGAGTGGTTGTTTTATTCATCACCTTTAAGTCATATGAGCCCAATATACATACTTCTTTTTACTTACTAAAATCACTTATTGTAATGTCAACTCTGGACAAACATCATTCCTGTAAACTTAGTGAAAAATTCTCTTGGAAATCAGTGAAAAATCTTCTGGAAATATCCTCTCCTCCCAGCCCTGCATCTCCCTTTTCTCTGCCAGAATCAAACAAAATAACAGACAGGAACTTACTTTTCCCTTTGAGTCATTTTGTAGCCTGAAGATATCTCTGACATCAGGAATCTGGTGCTGTTTGTTTTTTTTCCTCAGTGTTTGTGTGACAGTCTCTACTCGCTTTTCCACTGCTGCTCTCTGGGTTCGGGTCAGTGTGGATAGAAACACGATGCTTTCCTGGGAGTCACCAGAGCTCTCTCCAAACAGATTTGACAGACCTGCCTCCTTCAGCCATTCTTCTTCCAGTTCTCCTTCTGAGCAAGTCGAAGGGAAAAAGGCAAAAAAATTGGTTTTCGAGTACTGCCAAGCACATTGGATGTTAATGACATGATAGAGTTAATACAATCCCAGGGAAAGTACTAAGGGGATACACAATTAAGAATAATTACTTACACTATCATGACTTGGAAAAAAGCTATTGTTTCTGAAGAGCTTCAAAAAGTTTAATATATGATATCAAAGCTTTTAAATAGTTAATCCAATACAGATTGCCATGTGGCAATCTTTATAATAATCTACAGCACTTCTGTTCAATCATATGCCATTTTATAAATGTACCTAGATATAAATTTGTATGGGGAAGTCTGAAAGACTCTGATCATCACTGCCTCATTGATTTTCAGTTCAATACTCAATCTTTTTTGCTCCCTTACCGACATGGTTCTGCCCACTTTTCTTGACATATTAATCCTACAGCCCTCCACTAGCTCAATTTAATGAAGGACAAACTAGGCTACAGGATTCACCTTAATGCTATTTTTTTCATCAGTTCTTATGACCTGGTCTCCAGCCTGACAGCCTACAAAACAATTTTTGCTTTATTCTAATACCTGATAAGGTATCCTTTATTGATAGATCACTGCACAAGAAAGATGAGAAAACTATTGAATACTGTCACTGATGACAAAACTTCTGATTCTGAAACCCGAATCTCTCTAATGATACTTTCTTTAAAATACTAAGTTCTGTCTGTAGCAGCTGAGGTTGTGCTGAATGCCAACAACCCTCTCAAATGTTCAAGCAACATTTCCATTTATCAGATATATAAAAGCACTCCAAATCTGGCATGCCTACTTCACTGTTGACTGCAGTTTCCCACTGTGCCCAGTGCACATCCAAGTGGGCACCTGAATATTAACAGCATTCAGAAAACAGACAACAGATTTTGAGTATGGATTTTGTTATGGCTGGGCAGCCAAATCCTGAGCCTCTGACAAAACTCTCTCAGATTTTATCAGGGCTGGAAAGAAGGGCTACACCCATTCTCCAGAGCAGATGTGAGCAAGGTATCTCATCTGTCCCCTGCCTTGCCTTTGCATGGCTTCGTTTCAAGCAAGCCCCCCTGGCCCAAGCAAGGCCCATCAGCCAGGTGCAGCATCCCAGACATTCAGGAGTACTCGTACCCAAGCGAGGTGCTGCACATTAGGCAAGGTGCAGGGCATAGCAACATATGCTTGAGCTTATAACTCAGCTGTGCTGACTCTCTTGGGCTTCATGCCAGAGTCAGCTGCAGTAACTAAGGGGAAGAAGGCTGTATAAAAAAAAAAAAAAGGAAATGGGGGGCAGAGCCTAAAGGCATAGCCACATCAGAGAGCTGGGGTAATAGAAGAGGCTCATGCACTGCAGAATAATGGGCTCTGCTTCTCTGGAAAAAGCCTCACAGCTCTGTCAGATGCCCTGCTCCCTGGGCCACGTTGTTATGCTCGTCAGAGCACTTGTAAATAGCAGCACCATTTCAAAACGCTTAGGGAGGCAAAAGTGCAAATCCCTTTGAAAGCCCATGGAGCACATTCTTCTCACTCATGTGGAGGCCGTACCAAAATGCAAAATTCACCATTTGAATTTACTGAGACTGTAGGTCTCTTGTAAGAATGCAAGAGAGACAGATACTGTTCTGTTAAAAAATCATTTTTGAGAGAAGATTGGAATTAAGCACATTACTCATCTTTTGTCAGAGAAGACAAAAAAAAAAAAAAAAAAAAAAAAAAAACTGCCCAACCTCTAAGATCATGCCCTAAGGAGTGGCCCATAATTGATGCTTTGGAGAAACAAAATAATACAACTGAACAATAACAACAGTTACAAGCATAGAAAGTTACTCACTAAACTTAAACTGGTTAATCATTGGCTTGTCTTCTAAAGCGTGGGTTTCTATCCACAACAGCTACAATAACGAACAACATACACAAAGAGTGAAAGAGTAAGTTAGTTTAACAGTAAACTGCAAATAAAGCTTCAGTTTTTGTGATTTGCAAGAACAGGCACCTTTCCGATATTCTGCAAATACCATGCAAAGGAAAATCATGCTTTTATTTATGTCCGATAAAACTCTTTCAGAGCACTGCCTGTTTCTGATGACATGCATCAGAGGCAACAGAGTTTTCAAAGTGGATATTCAGAAAGGTGACCTCTTTCTTTTTGATTTGTGTTTGGTGGCTGCCATTTCTTGAAAAAAGAAGAGAAATTCCTAAATCAGCAAAGTGATGATCATTCACAGGAACGGATTTCATTACCATCTGGTTCTTTCACTACAAGTGCTACTCCTTCCTCATGGTTATTTCCTCTGGTTTCATGGATGTTTTCAAGTTCTTTCCAGTAGTCCTCCATAGATAGTTCATCCAAGGAGTCCTGGGATCCTGCGCGGTCAAATGATGCTCCATCGGGGATCTTCTTGGCATGGTCATGGTTCATTGTATACTGGCCAGACCGACGGCTATAAAAATAAACCCAAAAGCAATTCTTGGTTAGCATCTTAAGATACGAGATATATTAATATCTGTGATGGTAACTGGTGATGAACTGTGTCAAAGTATCAAAGCAAACCACTATGAACAAGCAAACCAAGATATTAAAAATTACTTTTAATATCTGGAATATATTTTTAATTTAATATTTCTGCTACATATATCTTCCAATCCAGAATGATAGAGAAGTCAGTTTTAAAAAGGAAGTAATGAATCCAAGGTCTAGTAATCCTGGTTACACCAAACCTTTAATTCAACTCACAACAGTCATTTCCACAAACTTCATGGTACATATCTTCCTAGCATCACCACTTAAAAAATTTCTCAAAAGTGCCTTTCTGCCTGAGTAAAATCTTATAGCTTGACAGTACAATTACTGCTTCCCTTTGCTATTCTGCCTTTATTTTTTATTAATATTTACTCTGGTATCTATGACCTTAAGTACAGCTGGGAAAGGACAATGCAGAATTATTGCAATTACAGTCTGTGAAGTAAACTGGCAAGTCTGCATGTTTAATAAGGGCCACAGAAACTATTTGTTTCCACCTTACTGCCTCTTTGACTGAAACCTTACCATTTTTAAAATTTGGTGTTACTAGTTTCTGATTCACCCCACCAAATGTATATTGCGAAGGCTTCCAAAAGGGATCTTTCATCTTAAGTATAGCTGCAACTAGAAAAAAAGAAACCAATAAGCTGAGACTTCCAGGTCTCATCTTGACCTCATTAAATCACTGGCAAAAATAAACACTGATCTAGTAGGGAATTCATCTTAAAAAGGGCAAAGGTTGTAATGATATCACTGAAATTACAGGTCACCCTTACAATCAAATATACCAAATCAAAAGCCAGAAACTGAGCCAGTGTATCAGTGGATTACAGGAGTAGCAACCTGACTTAACTTTGGAGTTGGCTCTACTTATAGTGGAGGTCAGATTGAACACGATGATCCCCAGTGTTCTTTTTCATAACTAAGTCACTCTACTGTTGTAACAGTATATCAAAATTCTGCCTTGTATTAAAAGATAGTAGGCTCTTAGTATTTCAGGAAGAGCCTCAGAGTCTTTTATGTCTGAATTTGTCTCCATATTCTAAAAAAGAAGGCATGGTTTGGGGTTAATAATACGTATCACTTATTCCAAGAGAAAAACATATCAAAGATCAAGCACTGTGCATTTATCAGAGTCTACACGGACTACATTAAGTCCTACCCTCCCATTTGGCTGACTTGGCAAGTTCATATAGTATTAAAACAAAAGTCTCCCGTCCTTGCATCTTATCTCAGGACAACTGACGCTTGTTAGCAGCTCCTAAGTAACAAAAAGCCATGCCTTTCTCTCTGAAGATAAGCCCCTTGTGTGTCTAGGTCACAAATCCTTTCACACCACACATGCTTGATTCTCTGATAAGAAATCCTAATCATATGGACTTTGCCTTTAAAGGTAAAAAGCCTTATGGAAGGACTATGAGCTTCCACCTGCCCTGCCTCTCTGCTCCAAGTGCAAGTTAATAAATGACAATTAATTACCAAGATAATAGGCGCCTCAACACCATTCCTTAACCTGTCCTTACTTGAAAGCCCAGGGAAAAAAGAAAACATAAAGGAGTGCTTAGCTTCTGCATCAATGGCAATAACACCATCATGGCAGTAGTACATGTTACCCAATAAATACAATATCTCTACCTCAGTTCTTTAACCTCTCCTGACAGGTGTGTACCACACATGACATGTGCTGCTTGTGAATACAGCACTAATCACTGCAGAAAAGATGTTCATGGAGACACAGCGGAAGCGTCCCCAGCAGGCAAATATGAGTGCTGAGGGTGGCCAAAGCAGGTCAGACTTCCCAGCCCTTGCCCAGCCCTCCTTCCTCCTTCAGCTGAAAGTGCTCAGAGCAGACTGGGTCTCTCTCACAGACTCTGGACACTTGAACTGCTGCCTAAAGCAGGTCAGATTTCAGTTTATTGTCATTTGGTTTAACCCTCTGGAGCTGCGAGGCAGCTCTTGTGTGGCCTTTAGCCTTTGGAACAACCTGCTCTCACTGACCCATCTCAGCTGAAATTTAACCACAACAGCACACAGCGCAAAAAATAAAACTAACAGACTGGATAAGTTAAAAGCATGCACTTTGGGGGGTTCTGGCAGGCTGAGCTGGGATACACTGCAGCATGTTGTGGCTCTGCGCCACGCTGAGAGGCCAGAGCTCCTCCGATCCCTCTATAAAAGCCAGCTTGTCACCTTCCACAGACTAAGCCCCGTCTCTGAGAAGAGAAGCCTGTGTCCCAAAATTCACAGCTGACACTCACAAAGAGCACTCAATGCCATTTTCAGGGTCCTGTGAGCATTCGCTGTACATTACAAACACTCCATTAACTCTCAGAGACAGCGCCCTGCCGTTCAGTCTCTGGTCACAGGGCTGCTCTATTCGACCAAATATAAGCGGCTTTTCTTGTCAGGCTCCTCCCAGCCTGACCTTTCCATCCCTTATTAACAAACCAATACAGGAACCTTCAATTTTAGGCGGGCAGTAACGTCACTTCTTGTCGTGAAAGCCCTCAGAGACAGAAGGGCATGAATGACCAAAGGATCCTGACAGGAAATATTCATACGAAACCTCCACCACTCTGCTGTGAATCTTCAAATCTCTCCGTCAACATGTTGTTTTAGGCCCATTCTCAGCTGCCAACCCCAGCCCCAGCAGTGTTTGGGCTCCTTAGGAGCTAAGTGCCACACCACTCCCGCTCCACTCACCGATTCCTTGATTCCTTGTCTTCCCTCATCAGACCCAATCAACCCCTATCCCCAGTCTTTGGACTGCAAACCCTTTCAAAGCCATCTGCATTTGTCCACAGCTACAATTCATATTTTGGCGGGCTAGGACAGAAAGAGGCTCTGGCTGGGAGAAAACAACTGCTAAAGCTCTAGCTGACAGAGCAGATCAGATCTTATTTTCACTTCACTTGGTCCAAGGTTTCTTGCTTTGCATACTCCACCAGAGAAAGACATTGGTGAAGCAGTATTTGGTGCATAATCTGCACAGCAGTGGCTCCAGGCATCTTCATCTCTGTCTCTACTATGAACTCCTCCCTGTGCACAAAAAGAAACAAGACAGACCTTTTGAGGATAATGAGGACAGTTTTGATACCATAGGTTTGGTATAGATGGGGAAACAAAAATAATTTTAAAAATTCACAGCATATGGAAAAATAGGTTGCCAATTAAGATTTTTATTTTTAGATATCTGTTGACAAGACCAAGAACATGGGGTTTCTGCTGTGACCTTCCACTAAATTCAGTCCTTCTCCAAATTTACGCTTAGTAAGCACTAATTGCATATTACACAATAAAAATGCACAGGTGGAAGCACGTTAAAACCAAGAAGAACTTGGAGGAGGGGAAAAGCAATCAGTCTTAGTAATAATATTATAAGGAATCTGGACAAGAAAGATATTTTTTAAAATAATTAATCCACATTTACAGATTCACAAAAAAAAATTTGAAGTATTTCAAATGCCTAACATCACAAACTTTAAAGTTTTGTAGAAGACTCCTATCCAAAAAACTATCAGTAGAAAATAAATACAGCTCATTACAGAAAAAGCTGTTACTGCAGTTGCAGAAAATAGGTTACTTCTCTAGTACATTGTTATCAGGTGTCCAGTTTATTTAAAATGTGAAAAACGCAGCTGCTTTTCACAAGTATCTTAAAGGAGATCTCCTTTCTTCACACAGAAAATGTAAGGTACTGCTAACACAGAGTCACTTGAAGTAATTTTCAAGCATTTCAGATTACTAAACAGTAAGTTTACTCACCAGCAGTTTCTTTCCCCCCAGGAAAACTCATATTTCCATTAAGGTCTTCACTAATAACACTCTCAAACTCTATTAAAATCTTATTAACACCTATTCCCAATCATTAGTAAATAGTTTACTCTTCAAATAGCTTTACAGGGAGCAGTGCAATACTCTCCTTTGCAAATGACACAGCCAGTTCTGACCTCTCAGATACATGCCCTTCACAGCCAATGAGATTTTTGCCTATTTATCTCAGCACAAAACTGAGCCCCCAGGTATAAAACTCATTCTTCAGTATAGTTACTGCAGTCCTCACCAGAAGTAATCTTCTTGTCCCACCCACCAGAGATGCATTTATTTATTAGAAACATCAAGGATATGAGACGAAACACTCCAGCTCTTCCAGAGGGGAGCCATTAAAAAAAATTGTTGTAATGAACACCATTCATTACATTGACAAGGAAAGAAACCAGATTTGGGTTATTTCACTAAGTAATGATGTGCTTCATGTTGAGTCAAGTGTGCAAATGTTTTCTTCAGCATTTGCCTTTGTGACAGTGTCCCTTCTCAGCCTCTAAGTAAATATGACTCTTTACATTACTATTTTACACCGTAACAAAAATGTTGGGTTTTTCAGGCTCTGTTAACCTGATTTTGATTTCAACAACAGTAATAATAGTTGTTGTAGTAATAGTAATAAACAACAATAGTTTAGTTGTCTTTATTCCTGATTTTCTTTCCTCTGAAGTCTAAATCTCCCTGTCTGTTTCACTGCCTTTTTAGCAGTTCATAACTGATATTTGTCATGTGTAAACTACAACAGCTAGAGATCAATCAGTTAGTAAAGTGCACTTCCACTCTCATTTCAGATTATTTTACTTTGCAGAAAGCTAATTTTGCTCTTACTTCCATTTTTCTCACTTAAGAATTAAGGACCATGTTGTGTTCTGAAGTGATGAGAAAAAATACAATATTTGTCATTTTTGCAGTGCTAGCCAATAATTTTGGATCTGAACATGATCTTTCTACAGCACTATACAAACATCGTAACTGTATATGTACCACAGTTGTATGATACTCCTATATACTATACATATGGGTATGCATATAGATGTATAAAGGCAGAAATACTAAATGCAAGGACATTTATGGTCATAAAAACTAGGGAATATAAATACACTATTGAATCAAACATAAAAGATTAACACTGCTGAAAGAGATGTGCAGTTCCCCTAACACGATTATTGCAGGAGAGCACATCGACTCTAGGAAAGGACAAAGTCCAGCTATTAAATACTGTATGAGCTAAAGCAAAAAGACACCAGTTTGTATAATCTGTTATCTTCTTCTTGAAAGAAAATGCAACAATGGATGAAACACAAGTGAAACGAAGGAGTGGGAAACACCTTTTCAGCCTATGATTTAGGAATTTCTGTACAGGGTCCTTTTTTCTACCCATTTTTGGCAAATCTTGGAATTCAAAATTCAGACCTGGATCCTTCCTGAATAAAAACTTTCACACTTACAAAAAGTGTCATGAGCACAACAAGGGAAGAGACCATGCTTAATTACTGGGTCTAACTTGAATTAGGGTTAAGAATATAGAAATGGTTATGTTATTGGTATTTTGTTATTGTTATTTTGTTATGGCCTTTTCTGCTTTTCATACTGTCACAGTGACGAGGATGTTGGGGGTGGATGGGAAGTTGGAAGGAGACCCAGCCGGGACAGCCAACCCCAACTGATACATGGAACATCCATGACACATGGAATATTCCATACCATGACACCATGCTCAGTATACAAAGAGCGGAAAGAAGGAAGAAGTGGGAGATGTTTGGAGTGATAGGGTTTTTCTTCTCAAGTAACCCTTACACATGAAAGAGCCCTGCTCTCCTGGAGATGGCTGAATACCTGCCTGCCCATGGGAAGCAGTGAATGAATTCCTTGTTTTGCTTTGCTTGCATGCACAACTTCTTCTTTCCCCATTAAACTGTCTTAATCTTAACCCATCAGTTTTCTAGCCTTTAGCCTTCTGATTCTCTCCCCCATGATGCTGGTGGGGAGTGAGTGGTTGTGTGATAATACTTGTTTGCTGGCTGTGGTTAAACCACAAGATTAAGTGATATAATTACTTGTCAAACTGAACTATTACATGTCCTTAAGCTGTACACTGAAAATATAATGTTTGGCCTTAGAGGCTTCTTTAAATCCTAGTCATTAACCATTGCTATTGGAATTCTTGTACAGGCTACGTCTTGAGCACTGCTGCCCCTCCAGATACACTCTATGGCTCTCCGATAAAATAGCACTTTACTTCCAGAGTTATACAAAATGACCAAAATACATCTGACTATAGCTGCATTACAGCAGCAACTTCTGAAATGCCTGTGCAAAGGGAGTCTTTGCTCCCAAAGCTAGTCTAAGTTTGGTCATTTACATAAAAGCTATTAGAATTATTATTGCAGCCATATCTCAGATGATACTGAGGCTCACTGAGTCTGGGCATCATACTAACACATGGTTAGACGTATTATCCTGATAAACAAGACTCACAAAGACAGTGAGAAGAGGGAAGAAAGGGGCGGGTACTTGGTTCAGGGAGATGAAGCATGTTGTTCAAACTCATGGTGTAAATCAGTGACAGAAACAAGAATAATTCTCAGATCTCTGGATCCTTTCACCACTGGACCACTGAGCATTAAACATTTAGATCTGACCCCATAGCATACTGCAAGGCCGATAAAAGGAAGCTCTGCTGTTGTGGGTTTGTGATAGGCTCCAGCACTGTGGCCATAGAGTAGCACTCTCAAAGCAGAATTATCTTGTTGACATAGGAGATACAAAGTACAGTAATCTGTGTAAGTAATTTTAAGTTTGTACAAAGGCTAGCTGGTTGAAACAACCAAAAAATGCCTATGAGCTCATTTTGAAAACTATTTACCAAGCAATCACATCAATGAGATGCTGTGCTCTCAAATACAAATATAGGACTTTCTAAGTCCTTTTTAATCAAAACAACTAAACAGATAAGAAGAGGGAAACAGTGTAGTCTCCTGTCCCGCTTCTCATCCTGAACACTGAGCTACAAGAAGTGTGAGAATAAGTAAAGCTACTAAACCCAAAGCTCCCGCTATCCCTCCCCTTCTTTCAAAAAACCAAGCAGCACCACAAGGTGCAAAAACTTCTTAACTGAATTAATCAAGAAAGCTCTAATCTAATGGCTACAGCAGTTGCCTGGCTTCAGCTTCCCATTCCTGTCCTAGGAAGTGATTGCCAGACCTTCCTATAGCCATGGTATCTATCAGAAGGGCATCCTGGTTTTTCATGGTTTCTATGCAAAGCTGCATCCCAAAGATAATGCAAGGCCTTGATTCTAAGGCTGTGTTAAATCAGGAATTTTTATTACCAAACCACTTATACTAATGGTTTCAATCTAATGTTTGAGAATTTTTTGTCACACAATATCCAGGATGTTGCAGTGCTGTTTTGAGCATTTTTCAAAGTCTTCTGTCAAAAAAAAAAAAAAAAAAAAAAAAAATTGGAATTGATATGCCCACCAAAGCAGGTTGTCTCAAAAAATCTGAATTTTGCTTTTCATTCTAGCTCCTAAAATCTGTCACTTGTTGAACAACTGCACCCTTTGTTTTCTACCTTTTGTGTCATTTACTCCTTCCATGACTGACTGCAAACCCTCCTGCAACTCAGTTTTTTCAAGAGAATCCTACAGGACATGTAAAGGTAACAGTAAAGATGCAACATAATTTCCAGTATTTTTGGTGAACTGACACTTAGCACTCCCTCTGTCCCAAATAAAATAGTTTTATTTTAGCTACTCTGTGACCTTATGGAACATTTTGAACGTCAGTTGCAATCAAACTTGCCCAAATCCCCATTAAGCTCCAAAGAAAAGCCAGAGAATTAGGAACTGAGGCAAAGCTCTGTTCTCTTTCCAAAGAGTACAAAGTGATTGCAGAGAGAGTATAAAACAGTACTCACTTTCTAAATGATCACAGAAAAGGCTGAGCAAAGAGAATCAGGTCTCTTAGGAATTTTTTTTTAAATTCCATCAGCTGCTGTTAATACCTGCTCAAAACGGCTCTGGAGATTAACAAAAAAACCCCCAAACAACGAAACAAACAAAAAAAAACCAAAAACCCTCCCAAACAAAACAAAACAAAAAACCCAACAAACAAAACAACAACAAAAAAGACAACAGAGAAAACCCAAACCCAACAAAACAAAAAAAAAAAAACAGAAAACACATCAACTGGCATTTTAAACCCCTCCATAAATAACAAATAGAAAACAGGCCAAAGTTAAGGTTGTCAGACTATAAGAAGTATATATATATATATACTCTGTACTGCTTCCAGCCACATCTTCATTATTATTTATACGAGATTTTTTTTAGTTTAGTGCACATGACTGATTTTCCAACCCCAGCCTGTCACTAAAGAAAACAGGAAGGAAATTGTGGCAATGACATGGTCTATTACACTTAATATTCTAATCCACTGCACCAGAAATGGGAGATTCCAGATACGATGTCAAAACTAAATCTGCCTGAACTATATGCAGCACTTCTAAGAAGATTAAAATATTTCACTACATTTCCTTTCACAGGACCTCATGTTTCTACACAGCCATTTAGACTCTACCTGTTTTCTATTTCTGGTTAGATACATTATAATTAGGGTACACGGACATATACACACCCCATCTTAAATAAGGATATAGATCATTGGCCTCCCCATGTATAATTGATGATGTGAAATGATTTATTATCAAAAGAGGTGTTAGAACTGTAACATATACACATTTGAACAGTTGCCATAAGAGTTATTTGATATGCCATCCCAGGCTGTTTCAGGAAAAACGTGACCTTGTTCCACTCCACACAAAGTGAGAAAGAATTCAGGATTGACAGCTGCAGCCATAAAGCTCGTCCAACACAAAATTATTACAGCAGTTGTGTTTCCTTGTTTTTGGGGGGACTGCTGCATTCCAGCATCCAAGCTTTGACTCAATGTACACTTTCAGCTTTATTCTCCAACCACAAAATACAGAAGCCTGCTTATTTCCTTTAGCGAAAGGTAAGTCTCATGGACTCAGATCTGGAAGTTTTTTAGAACTCCAAAACATCACAACAAAACAAACTATCAGACTTGCAATAAAATTATCACAGTTTAGCTAAACTCTCATACCATTTGAATGAAGAGTCTTATTTTTTGCCCACAGGTATCAATTGCTGTTCAAAATCTAACACTCCAGAAAGAGAAACAGCTATACATGGGAGAGCAAAATCCACCAGAGAGGAATATAAGGGGGCAAGGGAACGTGGGTGGCCTGTAGAGGTAAAATCACAAGAGTGGTAACATGTCAGGAGCAGGTTTGCAAGTTGTGCAGACATTTGGAAGAGCTGAAAAAGCTTATAGAACCTCAAGTCCCACTGAATGAAAAACAGAAGTAAATTTCCAAAATCAACAGACACCCAGTATGTTCAACCCTAATTTTGTCTAAAGCTACAGTTAAAAAAAAAAATGCCTACAGCTAGGAAAATAAGGAAAGGAAGGGCCTCACTTGAATCTCTGTCACGTTTTTGGCTCTATCCCATGGTCAGTTGATCTACCTTTCTCATTGCTTCCAAATGCCTCCTACATCACCTGGCTTCACATGGGCACAGATGTTTTCCTTTGCAGTTTTGATTCTTTTCATTCTCTACTTCACATCAGTGACAAAAATCTATGGGAAATATGTTTTCTGTAACCATCCTCATGCTACTTATTGGGAAAATACTCAAGCATATAATACACATTTTAAAAGTACACTTTTTTTGTAATCTTCTCAAAGAACCACTGGAACTAATCTTCTCCCAAAGAAGAGAATAAAGCCTGTCTGAGATCACTTCAGGCTCCACAAATATCAAACAGAATAAACCAGGAAGTGAAACAGATACATTATTTGTAATTCCATTACTGAGAGGCATAGAGAGGAAAGATTTAAATAATTTATTTTTCTTTTCACACTGGAAAAAATAAGCATGGCAACAAAGCCCAATTTAACTATCCTGGCAAACACCAAGACCATCTAGTAAAGTACAGTTACAGCCATGAAACGACACTTGAGTAGCTTTTGTGTTTTTAAAAGCAATTAACTCTCTAAAATCATTAGTTCTTACCATGCTAAAGGACTATTAGTTAGGCCTATAACCCCACTACTGGCAAAAATAAGGCTTACAGCACAATTCAGTAATTTTGTTTATGCTTGAAGGAAATTGGCACACATTCATAGTCAATTCATTACAGTATAATCCTTACACTCAGAATAAATTGTAAATTAATTTGTATGAGCATTCTCGAACAGCAGGCAAGGAAATCTATACAGGAATCTAAGGACATTCTGTAAGGAAAATGTTTTTATTGTTCAAACAAGCCACCAACAAATTCCCAGTAAGACAGAGCAGATAAAAGTGCTCTCACAGAAGCTGGACAAGAAAGAGAGAGGAGAAAACAAAACGGGCTGAGAAGACCAAGCATGTGCAAGGTGGGCCAGTACTCAAGTATTCTGAGGGACACAGGTCTGTTCAGAAGCAAAGCATCAGAGATGGCTAAAGGCAAGGGAATAAGAGAGAGGGAGACCTCAAGGATGCTACAAGAGGTGGACCATCCGGGTTTAGTTCATGCTTAGCACAAGCAAGGAGGTGTTTGCAACCAGCTTCAAAAGTGGTCACTGGAATTTCACCTACTGTCAGAGGAGCCAACACAACAATGGTGCATACACCTGTGCACATGAGGCAAACCTGCTTTGAGGAATTCCCCTAGTAGGAGCCAGGCAGAGCGTGCCATGGCAGGGGCAGACGGCAATGCAGATCTGCCCTGATCCAGCTGTTTCCTTCACAACCCACCCCCACAGTCCCACCACACAAAGAGGGCAGCTGAAACGTCCACTGTCACCTCAGTAAAAGAAGAGACTGAAAAGGGCACCCAGTCACAATTCTTAATTTTTACCCTCCAGGGCAACTGCCAAAGCTGTGTGTCTTTGCAACGTCTCCTCTCCTACCAAATTCCCTCTTCTAGGCAATATTCCTGGAAAATACCTGTTCCTGGGGTTCAACAGCCGAACTGTCTGCAGCGCTCCGTAATGAGCCATGCTAAATGAGTACTTCTAAAGATTTAGTGTCCCATGACCAAGCAAGGAACCCACTAAATAAAACAAAACTACACTAATATATTACCTCCCTCCTCATTCTTCTGGTAGTTTTTAAATATTGGTTAGGCAACCAAGCAAGCAGAAAGCAGCTCTGGATCACAGATCTTTTTCCTTCCCACTCCCCCTTTGACACCACCTCTGTTTTCTGAACATCAGTAGAAAAGATATAAAAATGTGTATTTTTTCAACCAAGGTCCCTGCAAAGCTTTACTGGTACTTGTATGCATAGGTATGTCCCTTCACTTACAAATTAAATATATAGATGTACAGCTACCAATCTGAATTTACAGATAAGTTTGTGGGCAAATTTGGAAGCTAGCCTACCACAGAGTTCACTACTGTGCTACCGGTCCACAAGGTCTGAGCATCAGGATGTGAATACAAAACCACAACTTCAATGGAAAGGATTTGAAAGAGGTCTTAGTTTGTTCCAGGAGAGGAGAAAACCACAGAGAACATAATACAAATGAAACAACAGGGGGAAAACAGACAAGAAATGAACACTGGAAATTAAGAAAAAGTAAGTAAAACATGCAAATTAAATACCAATCATTTAACAGAAACAACTGTCCAAAAAGAAAAATAAACCCTAAAAAACTCATATGTATTTTATTATTAGTTGATCGCAAATGATTTTTTATTCTTTACTTTTAGATGTGATTCTTGTTGGTGTAAGCAGTCTCCTTTCTGTGTGGGTACATAGGCAGTTCATCAAAACTTAACACCGTCACAGAAGGCTGTTCATATATTAAAGTGGCCAGAGGAAATGTTCAAGACTGGTCGGCAAGTGAACTCTGCCACTAGTAAAATTAGAAAAAAAGAAACAGAAGACCAAAAGAGCTCTTACCAACTCTAATTTAAATTACACTCATCAAAGAGGATGCAGATGAGGACTGCAAGAATTCTGGGATTTCAATATTAAATACTGGGAGTAAATTTAAAAAAAAAATAATTCCTTTTTTAGATTTATAAATCATCTAGTTGATAATTCTTAATAGAAATTATTTAGGAATATCCTTTGCTTTCCCTCCGAACCAACACCCCTTTCTTTACTAGCATCTTACAAACATGAGAGATACCAGTTTCTAAGTTAACATATAGGTGCCCCCTGTGTTTTTCAGCTGATAATGTTCTCCATGATTATTTTTCTAAAACAATACCACTCTATTTTGAAAGATATCAATCAGTTATACAAAACACATTGCCTTTTTAAAATTATTGCATCACTAATGTTAGCCATAACTTACTCTGCATTCCCAAACAAAACTCTTCAGTGGAGGGTTAACTGCCAGCAAAAAATTCAAGTAAAAACGACATTGTACTCTTTTAACTTTCCCTGTGTATCCAGAGGTTATATCTCCGGCTTCAACTTCAAACATATTCCCTTGTGTAAACAGGGTAAAAATAGCGCTTGCTTGTAACACAAAATAGCTATGATTACAGATCCCACTAATAATCAAGGAAAACTAAATACAATGCTTTGCATGTAATACTAAGCCTGAAATAAGGCACAATCCATATGCAGATGCTTCTATAAATACAAATGCATATTTTCTTTTGCCATATGTACATAAACAATGTACAGAAGAACAAGAGCAATGTTAACGCTCTCTTGAGTATTGCTATCCATGATTTTTAGTTACAGGACCAAATTCCTCATGCTAGACAGCTGTACTTCCCATTATGAGACACATCTACAAATGAATACCATATGTTCTTATACAGTATAATATGTACACAGAGAAATAAAAAACATTTGCTGCATGCAATGTTAAATCATATATGAAAACTCCCATTTCAATTAAATCGAAAACATCATATTATGACAGTATTCTCAGTCTGCAATTTGGGGGGAAGGGGCAGGGAGTTGGTAGGTGGAGGAAGGAAAAGCAGCCTGAATGGGTCTAACCTCGGTGTAGAGAGCAGAGACATCTGTAGATAGCAAAGGGAACCAGATGTGAGGCAAACCAGGGCAGAAGCTGCAGGGTGCCCCACCCAGCTTTCCAGCTGCACTACCTGCCCACTCTGCCCTCATGCCACTTCACCATGCTGGGCAGGATCCCACTGGCTTTCCAGCTCTGAAGTGCTCTCTAATACACACTAAAAATTAGAGAGCCAGTACATAGCAAAACTGCTGGGGAGGCAATGAAGGGACTGAACATCTCTAGGGCCGAGCTGGGTGACAAATACATCCTCTGAGGTCAGGCAGGGTGACACAGTTAAGTACCTTCCTACCTGAGTTATTAAAGTAAACTCCTTTTTAATATTGTCTGCACTGAAAATGCACACCTGCAACTTTAAAAGTTTTAAAAGTTTACTTGGATACAAGAAATATTTGATTATATAACTAGCCAATTCTATCTCCGAGGATAAAGAGTAATTCTTTTGCCAAAATAAGGCACCTGGACAAAGTCTTGCACTTAAAAAGAACTGCAGAAGTGCTGACAGACTGACACAGAACTGGAATCACACACTTGTCAGCATGAAAAGGGTTTAAAACATACAGTGAAAGTCAACACAGCAATAGCAATTGATGTAGAAACTCTGTAACAGGAAATTTACAACACATTTTAACATAAAGATGAAAAGGAGACTTTCAAAGAAGAACAAATGCCCATATACTTAAATTATTCTATTTTCTCAATTCTCCGTTCTCTAAATGCAAAAGCAGTGTGTGTACTTTACAGCTTCTGCTCTGTTGAGTGTTTTCACCAGAGGTGCTCAAATCTCCTTCATCTTTGTAAGTCAGGGAGGTACAATGTCAAATTTAGGGATATTTTCATGGACTGGGCCCTCTAAGCAACTGACCTAATTTTCCCTTTTTTGCTGTTTCATGACACCCTAATTGGAAGTAATGCACTAAAATAATGTGTACAATGCCCTCTCAGAATAAATATTTTTTATTACCAAGTATATATGCTATTGTTTTAAACAATGAGGTGATACACTGAAGCTGCCTCTTCCCCAACAGTGCCCAAGTAGTGCTCTTTGGCTCCAATTCCCTCTCTCTTCACACAAGCTTCACACCAGGGCAATCTCAGAGTGGCCCATGGGGATGCCCCCACGCACAACACCTCCAGGCCAGCTCAGTTTGCATGAGGTCAACACTCCCCTCTGAGCATTCTTCTCGGAACAGCCTAAATCCACACCCCAAAACAATCATGTCCCAGACCCTGGGATCTCCCCATCCTTAACTGGTAGACCCTTTCAAGACAGCACAAGCAGTAAGGCAGCCAGCCCATTGTACATCCAGCCCAATTCATGGAAAGGTATCTCTTTACTAGGAGAGATTAAATGGGAAATTGTTCCCAGGACTGCCAGATGATCATGTGATAACATTGAGCAGAGCCAGCTAAATGAACAACTCAATCATTTCACCAGCCCAATGCAAAAGATAACTCTCTGAGGCCACAGCAGAGAAAAAATCTTTATTCAGAGATAGCAATGGGTCTACATCTATGAGAACGGCATCACCATCTCACATCACCTCAGCCATCAGCTAGGCTTTCTTCCACTTTTTTCCACCAGCAGACATTCAAAGTAACACAGTCACCCTTTGACTAGTTAAGCCACTTCCCACAAAATATTGCTCATTAATTTTAACACAGCAGAAGTCTTGGATTCCCAGAACTCTGCAAAGGACTTGGAATGGCCCTTAGCTTTCCCTTAGTCCCATTTAATCCCCAAGATCATTAGGTATCCTAATGCACCCTATCACAAGGTATTCTTTAGCAAAACAGTGTCCAGAGTCACATCTGTCCGGTAGTTATCCACATGTGAGCCTGCCAGACACCTTGCCTTTCTTCCAAACTATCAAATCAGAGACCAGCAGACCTCGGTGTCCCTAGCTGAAGGAACATGCAAGATGTCTTCCTCATATCTCCTTAGCTTTAACAATTTCCTCAGTGTTATGAAGAGCTCACTGGGATAACAAGCAGGAAAACTCCCACCTGCCTAGCAGTAGCAGCAGCTTACTGACAAACATGCAAAGCAAGTGCTCTGACAAAGCTAAAGCTGTGGCATGAGGGTTCCTTCATAATGGAAAAAGACAAAGCAATATCCTCTTCTGCTCTTAAGGTCACCAGCTTCCTCCTTAAGAAACTAAATGGATATGTATCTCCTTTTAGCAGCCTGGCACAGCTGAATGTCCCATGACAACTCACTGTAGCTGTACTCTCACATCCTTCTTAGATGGCAACCAGCAGACTTGATGACACATGGACTCACAGTGCCTGAAAACCATTTCGCTGATGGTGGACTTCCTGAGGTAAAATTGTCAAGCTGCTCTTCGACCCTGGTGGACAACTGTCAGTAAGGGATACATTGTACTCTGAGGATCAGGAGTAAGGCTTGGGAAACTTACACTCTGACCTCCACAGCTAGTTAAGTCTGCTACGAAGCAGCTTACATGTCAATAAGTTTCTTCTGTTGAAGATGACATGGCACTTGGGGAGTTATTTTAAGTAATTTCCTTGTTTAAAGTACTGACAATGGCCTTTTGTGACAGTAGCAGGGTAAAATGGGACAAAGAATCATCTCTGGCTAGCTCACAACAGGCCCCACAACCAAAGTAAAAGTTAACAAAGCTTTAAAATACTAAAATTCCCTCACTGGTTACAGTGCAAAAAGCATTGATCCTACTTGTAAAAGCATCTTATGATTTTAGGGTATCTTTCCCCAAACAGTTTTGATTTTCCATCTTGAGTTAAAAAAAATCTAACTTCATACTAATATTTTGACAGACAAATTTCATCAGTCTTCAGAATAATCATGTTATAAATTAAAATACAGGTAAGTGATTAAAAATTCTTAACACCAGACAGAAAATCATTCAGCAATGCTATGAAGAATATACTAGCGTAAATGTATTATTCAATTAAAAATGAGTAATGTATCAAAAAAAAAAAAGGATAAGTACAAAACATGTTCAGCGATGAACTTGATCTCACGTAGCAACTTCTTCAAAATCATACAATCAAAACTGAATTTATGCCTAATCCGAATATCAGAGATTAAGTATATACATATATTTAAAATTAAGAGAAATTATAACGACCTAAACTGGCCTGTGTTTACTGAGATCTACATGAAATAGCTCTCCAAATGGACAGTGAGCAATGTTAATGTCTTCCTTACACTTCCTAAAACAGGATGACAAAGCTTTCTTAAACAACCTTTTCAGAAACTCAAGCAAGGTCCAAAAACCAAAACACTGTAACACATCACACAACTTTTAATATCATACATCTTCACAAGCTGTTTTCTAATTTGAAGTCCAAAGTGCCAAATACCAGCTTTCACAGCATGAAGCTCATCATTTCCCACAAACTTTCACAAGCAGCTCCTACTTAATAGAAGGAAAAAAAGATCCTGTTTTAATTTGTTCTTTTATGTACCATCCACAGTAAGAAGTTTTAACAAATACAGTCTCTTTCTTAGATTTCACCTCAAAGGAGAACAAGTACCACCGTGTAAATACCCTTCTCAGAAAAGAGAAGGCAGGCAGAATTTGGGCCGCTGGACAGATGCTTGGACATCTTCATTAATACGTAACATTATCAACTACTTATGTTTGTAAAACGTCTTAGATATTTAATGTCTTAGTCTTTTTTTCCTCTTAAACCAGAAAATATTACTAAAATGAAAAGTTAATTGTGTTTCCTACAGGAAATCATATGAGCTGTTCTGATTATATTTCTCATTTCCTATACTGTTTTCATGTACTGCCTTGGGCACAAGGAAACCAAAGCAATCTCTCTGGTGCAAAGTTCAGAGCAAAGAAAGGTGTGTTTAAACAAGGCATAAATCAGCAAGCTTTTAAGAGCTTATCAATGGACGAACAACCATAATTTAGAAACTGCACTTTAATGTACCTCATTAAAGTACATGGGAATCTAAACTGAGCTTTTGTTTCTTTTAGTGAGGCAGGCTCCATGGTGACACATGAGGGGAAGGCAGGTTATCAGCAGTTCTGTAAGGGGAGTGCAGGTGTTCCCTGCTGTGCAATGCACCTGGATCCCAAGGATCCCTTCTCACATCACAGCCTGCCTTTTGCAGGTAGAGGCCATGCACATGACTGAATCACTGAATGGTACGAGTCAGAACTAAACGAGCTGGAGATGAAGCTTATGGTAGCTTTAGAGTGATTATCAAAGGACAAGTTGTACCTGAACTGACTAAAAACCTGTCAGTACAAAGTTAAGCCATTAAGTATCTTTTTAACAAAACTGAACCAATGGAGCTAAATGATATCAGATGAGCCTCTCACAGGATGTGGTCATAGCCACTGCTAGGATTCAAAAAAATGAGTTAACTTGTCAAATCACAGCCCCATAATGATCACATTAACCTGGCAGAGATGTAGGTTGCTGTCAGAGGGTTATGTCAAATCCCCCTTCACTGTGTGTTTCCTTCAATCCCCTTGAGCCAACACCATCACTAATGCAGTAACTTGCTGAGCTCAGTTAAGGAACTAATCTGCTTGAAAACAACACTTGCAAAAAATATTGCTTTCAGTTGGATTTTCTTTTTTTGATCCAGCTCAGCCTACTTCAGTCAGCCTGGAAATGCCAATGCCTGGGCAAGAAAAACATTAGGAAGGTGTGAGAGATGGAAAGAAACTCTACTTTTGCTGGTGTTCTTCACTCTTTTCAGCTCGCACTTATTTCAGCCTAGTACAGCCACGACCTGCACCCATTGTCACTGCACATCAAAACTTCTGCTGGTTTGGAGCAAGCCTTAAGGAGACACACTGAGAGGAAAGAAGTTTCATGAATTATTTTCTCTTTTCAACAGAACAAGAAGATATTCCTCCAGTCTACCTGAAATACAGGCTTCTCATGAGCAGCTAACACAGCCAAGCCACCAGAATGAGTTTAGTGGGACACTAAAGCCCACCACTGGAACAAGTTACAACGATGAGAATGACCATTCCAACAACGATAACACCAGTACTAGTGTTCTCTTATCTAGTCATGGCAAAGGCAAGCAGGATGGGAGGCTCCAGAAGCTACACTACGGAGTTGTTCGATCTCTCATCCTCTTAGCAATTGCTGAGAAATAAAACATGTTCCACTGGCCTGTGGTAACCATAGCTCTGTTCTCCCACTGTGACAAGCCAGTGAGTCACAGCTGTGTGTGTGACAGCACCAATAAGGCTTCCTCACTGTTCAGTAGCCGAAGCTTCTGGTTACTGCTCCAAGCCTCTTGCTTTGTATCAGGGATCACAGACTCGTAACTACAGCTATAACCACAATTATTTTATGAATTCCTGGGCTACTACAAGCCTATAAGAACTTTCTGCTTTATTTGTGCAGCTAAAATCAAACCTTGCACTTTCTTAAACCAGGGGCAAAGCTCCCTGTTTCCTCTGGATACAGTATACTCCTGGACCTTGCTGTTGTATTTTATTAAAGGCAGAGAATTTTTGATAAAGATGATACTTCATCAGTGGCCTTGAGTCCCACCACTGTTCTGACAGTTACATATAAATCTGCTAAAAACAGTCAACTGATTAAAAATACTGAAAATTGAGCAATGTACTTTACTAAGCACATATCGTTAAACATTGACCAAACAATTCTCACTCACCATTCCAAGTATTTTCCTGTTTTTCAAACAGGGATGCAAAGTCAAAATATCTGACTTCTGAAGCCAGAGTAAAAGCTGCCTAGGTGTTTTAGGGACTGCTAAACTGGAAGGAGTTGGAGGAGTGGGAAATTGAAGATTTGTACCGATGCTAAATCAAGCAAAACAAGCCAACTGTTCTGCTGCATTTTCGCACTGAGTATGCATGATAAAGTATTTATTTATTTGCTGAAGACAATGCTATTCTTACTTTGGTGCTTCCTCGTTTTTTCAACCGTTTTTCTAATCATGATAAAAACATTCACATTTGCTCCTCCTCAAATACGTCAGCTCAAACAGTTTTAAGTCTTCCAAGCATACTGGGGGCCCTGCAGAGGAAACATCCTAACACATTTTTATTATCATCTTTTGGCCTAAGAAGCCTCCCTAGGAAAAAAGGCTGTTGGAGAAAGATGATAGATAAAGTATCTGAAATAATCAAGAAAGCATTTCTAGGCTAACAGGACTGTATCAGGAAGGAGAGGGAACAGTCACAGAACAAGAGGGAATTTTGATCAGCTTACCCTCACAGGAAGGTATGTTACCATGTGAGTAATTATTTCTGTGCATGCTTTTATTCTGCTGTAGCACAAGAGACCTAGAATGAAACAGCAACCAAAGAATAAGTTCATAACATTGTGTTTCTTGAGAACGCAGGAGTGCTCATCCCATATGCTGCTCAGGATATCATCAAAAATACACCTCAGAAAATTATGTCGAAACGTCTACTTATGAAATAAATCAAGTTTGTCTATTTTTTACACATTCGAATACTAAAACCCACACCCTGTGCTTTTTTTTTCCTATTTATTTCGCTATAAATATTTAAATTCCCTGCCTGAACATGATTATTTTGAGATCACAACTCCAAGGCAGAGGCAAGTTCATTGCAAAACCAGCAGCCCTCACAAAACAGATTGTTGGCACATTGCAAGTACTCAAAACTTACAAGCAGGGATTTTTTCTTCCCCTGGCTAAGTAGATTTACCAAGGAGTCTGGAATGACAGTCAGTGACCCATGGGCAACAGGAATCTGCAATGCTGCTCACAGAAGTAACCTCGTTGTATCACTTGCTGGAAATTACGGCCTCCATTCAGCAGTAGCATTTCAGAAAGAAAAAAATGAAGGTGCACATCTAGTAACTCCAGTGAAAAAAGCACCAACAACAGAGAAAAATGCTGGCACTGCAAATGTTACCCAAACACGTATGAGTAACCTTTTAAAACCTTTTACAACACAGCTTTTAGCTCCAGCTTCACTAGTAACAGTTACGAAACAAGAGTAAAATATTGCCAATATTAATAGTTTACAACACTTTTAATCGAATGCCAATATCAGCAGACTTAAAATGCCATTAGTCTTATTGAAAAACAAGTTCAACAATTGTGCTCATCATAGAAAAAAAAATTAAAGAAGCAATTAAAAACTATTTGTTTGGTGCCACACTCAGAGCGAATGCTGGAGACTTACAGATTTACACAGCTCCTCTAGCACTTTGCTCATCAGAAGTTCCATTCCATTCCAGTTTCGCATTAAGTCTACATGCTTATAAAAGCACATCTAGTGTATGCTCTGTTATCTAGTGTACGTTCTGTTACCATCCAGATTTGTACACACTCAAGGAAAAAACAGAAAGCCCGTAATTAAAATATTCAAAAGGCCTCTAAGTTTCACATTCTTTATAGCTAGACAAGCATGACATCTCATTCTTTGTATATCATTAAAATAAAATGAAAGCCTATATACAGGAAGCCCTGACTTTCCTATTTTCTGCTATGCAGCTCTACTGATTCAGCAGTTATTTTGTATCTAAGGGCCTGACCCAGAATAGAACTTAATAGACTGATGGCACTGATAGCGCAGGACATTAAATCAAACCTACATCCATGACATAGAATAATCTAAGTCACCCAGTGAACTGGGCTGTTGAAATAATGTTTTTTTATCGTATTGACAAATGGTAAATAGATGTCTAAGGGCAAAAAACAGAGAGCATGTCTACACAACAAGGACTGCACGGTAAGAACTTCCAGTAGATTAAGGTCTTAGAAAAGGCATGCAACTCAAAGGGAGTTCTAGATTCTTAGAAAAACAAGATGGCATGACTGCAGTATATACAACGGGCTAAGATGGTAAATATCAGCAAGGAAGTGATTTTACCTGTGCTGGTGACACTCATGAGACTGACACTGAAATACTGCATGTAATTCAGGCTGGGAGTTGAAAGAGAAGAAACGGAGCACGACAAGTGTAAAGACAGATGCTGAAAATGATGAAGGAAAGTGTCACAAAAAGGATTTTCAGATGGAAGAAACAAAGGCTCAAACAGAATTATTCGTTCCACCTACCAGGATAAAATTGAGCAGCAAGGTGGCAACAGGTAACAGGCACTAGGAGGGCTTTTTAATCAAGTGGAAAGATATAGCAAGAACTGAAGGCAGGAGCAAGAAAAATTCATACAAGAAATAAGGCACAAACTGGGGAATGGGGAACCCCATGAAACGGGAATCCAGAATCAAGGAAGCAGGAAATGTTGAGATACCACATCTTGCTGACAGTAGATCAAGTTACTGGGATTAATATACCAGTATCTAACCAACACGTTAAGGGTCTGCTGTATACTACATATTTATTCGTGCATGAAGTACGAAAGACACAAAAACTATTTTAAATAAAGCAACTTAGTGCCTTGTTGCCTGTCAGCTCTATCTGAAGATGTTGGTAAGCATCAGACAATAAACACTCTTAAAATAAGCAGACAAACCCAAGGCAGAAAAGATTTTTCTAATACATTCAGATAAAGATTGTGCTCATGTAAAACCTGTAGCAGATAAAAAGACAGCTTATGATTTCATACAGTCAGCTGTAGTGGGATAGATCTTTGCTTTGCAGATAGATCTTTCTGTTTTTGTAGAGGCAAAGCTACACATGGAAGGTACTGTTTTGAGCCATCATGAAAGGTTATGGGGGTTAGGAACAACAATTGCTGAGATGATGCAGGGGACCTGAAATCCATACTGTACTAGCAGATTGCAAATGAAATTGCAAAATGCTCCACCAACTTAAGGCAGTTGTGAGTAATCAGCTTGTGAGTTCATTGCTTATACACTGAGCATTATATGTATTCCTCACAGTGCTTTAGTCCTTCATACTGGATTTCTCTGGTTTTTAATTCCAAGAGTGAGTCACTCATAGGAAAAGAGGGGGAAATGAATGAGAATTTTTCTTTCTGAAATAATGGAGATGGAAAATGCCCTTGAAAAAAGGTACGATTTCATGCTTACTACTAGATTTCTTCTAGGCTTAAGATGCAAAGTATCAAGACTTCAGAGATTAAACTGAGCAAACATTTGAACAATTAATGAGGTAGATTATTCTGGTAAGGAAAGAATAAACTCCACTTATATGTGTGATTTGTAATGTCTATTATGGTCAATGTTTGAAAAAATCATATATTGTGGGCAAGTCACAGCAGAAGTCTTTGGCATTTTTCCAGGCTCAAAGGACATCTATCACCTGGTTTCTTACCCAGGGAGATCAAAAAGTGAGTCAGTGATTTAGACCACAGCTGTCTGTAGAAAACAAAACCTTTCCAGCATTTTATGCCCCTCACCTGCCAGCCATCCCCAAAGTAAACACAGCTGCTACCACTACTAAGTCTGTAAAGCCCATATTTACAAAGATATATAAAAATAAATATTTTTGTTTGTGCAGATTTACACAGTAACCCACAAAAAGTGGCATTTCTTTACAACGAAACCCAACTGAGACCCCCTGCTTTCACTGTCACACAAATCCAAGCTTCAGCTTGTGTCTCCCAGAGAGAGGCAGATTCACTCATGCAGTGGGATGGTGAAGTTCAGGGGCTGCAGGTCCTGCCTAGCAGGTGTCACTTGAAAGAGGAGACCTAGGGTGGCAGCAATCTTCCCTCTTAGAGTTGCTGCGGGTTACAAAACTCTTTCTAGAACCTATCTGGGGTTTAGTTCCATCTCAGGGAAACTCAACTGATTGTTCTCATTTTGCAAGTGAGTACCAGTAAACCAAATGCAAGATTTAAATAAAGCAAAGATGGGAGAGTGCATATAATTGCACAGCCTCTGAGGAGGAGCAGCCATGTTCTAGGCTCCATGACACACTGGAGTTTTTCTTAACAAGTCATCAGCAAAATGAAGATTCACAGGCCCTTTGGAAGCATACGAAGTTAAACAGGCACTGGCTTGCAAAGCTTCAAAACTCAAACTGGTCTTCCAGTGTAAGTCAATACAGTGCACTGAAGTGGTAGCAAAAGTGCACATGCTGGCTGCTGGTGAGCAAGCACAGTGACTCACTGGAAACAGAGATACAGGGCAGCTGTCACATGACAATCAGCAGCACAGGAGAAAACACAGAACTGCAGTATCCCAGATGGGACAGAGGTATGGAGAGAAAATCAAGTCAACCTCCAGCAGCCAACACATTTGAAATCATTTATCTATTACTCAGTTTGCATTTTAGGCTTGGCTCTTGAAAATGCTGTGTAGCAGAAATTTATTTGCCTCATGCGCATTCACCTGTAGTTTTGCTGTAACCTATTCCCTCTGCATTGAACACTCCAGGCTTGGTCTTAGTCTTACAACCACATTCAAAAAAAACCTTTTACATATATATATATTTGCATACACACACACATCCACTCACTCTTCAGGACAGAAATAGTCCTGTAGAAGACTCTCTAGATGGCATTTGATTGCCTGAGGGTGAGCCCACGCAGCCATATGAGAAGACTGTTGTTATCTGAAACACCTACATGTGGCTGGCAAATATGACACAGGACCTGGGGTTCTTTCTGCCAGGACCAGAGGTACATGGGGTAAAACTCCCAGGAACATAAATGGCATTGGAAACCTATGCATAAGGGTTTGGATTTCACACGTGTAAGGGTGACATACCTACAGGCAGTCATTGAAAGAGGTCATTGGACTGAAACCTATCTGATTCACTCTTACTTTCCACAGCCCATATAACAACAAATGGTTCCGTGGGAAGACCAAGAAGGAATTATTTAAAATTTTGTGCATGTGTATTATAAAGAAAAAGAGATTACTCCAAAATGCAAGTAGCATGACAACCAATAAGGCATTAGTGTATCTAACAGGTTAAAACTGGGAAGTGAGAAAACTTAGGCAATATGAACAAGATAGCAATTAAAATTGAATTTGATACTGGGTATTCTGCCTTTTTGATTTCTCTGAGAAAGTTTTTAAGATAAATACTTAGGCATACCACAGAAATCACTCACAATAAATATCTACACTATGTGAAGATAATCCTTTAACTGTTACTTTAAAATAAAATGCAAAATAAACTTCCCTATGGCAAAGACAACGGCTCTGATGCCATCTTATGTATCATCACTGTTAAGGCAATATTCCTAAATTGACAAACTTGGAAGTAGTCACATTGAGACTGTTCTAGACTTTAGCCTACCGAACCAATGGTAAGCTGAGCCTTTCCAAAAAGTATTTCACAGGCTCACTGAGCCTTTAAAGCACCAAAAAACCAGAAGACACAAGTAGCTCAACAATTTATTAGATCAGTAAAATTTTTAAGTTTTATGAAGCAAGATTACTCATACGCCTGAAGGAAAAAAAATGGATAGGAAGTACAACCCTTGCCTAGGATGTCACTTTGTTTGGAGCACAACCAATGTACTACTTTTTCCAGGATGTACCAGGCCCGTGTTTCCCCAACCCTCCAAAGATAAAGCAATTTCTAACATGCACTGTTTTGAATGCCTATGAAAATAATAATTCAACATAGTTTCTCTATTAATCTTTCCAAAAGGGCTGCTTCATTACAGCTGGCACTACATTACATTGGCTTCCTAATGTTCTGACTCCTCTTAAAAATTACAGAGTTTTAGAATTAGCAGAGAGATGCTAACCTAGCTATTGAAAGTTGCTCTCATTTTGTTATTTTTTAAAAAGGCAAAGTAAGCTCAATTTGACATCAGTAATAAAATACAGAATCTGGACTGCAGAACCGGTGCACTTACACAAAGTGAAGAGCAAAATGGAAGAATTTATTTCCATAACATATTTCAGAATTATATGGGCGTGGACATTATTTTTATAATGCATTTCTACACGTCTTAGGAATGTTGATGAAGAAGGAAAGGAGTTAGAATAATGGGGGAGTGAGAAATCCCACAGAAATGTTACAATGTTTCAGGAATGTTTTGTTTGTTTGTTTTTAGAAAGACTAAAAAGTTACAAGAGGTCGTTCTCCTCCCGCTATGCTCTCATGAAAATATTTGCAATTTCTCTCACTTCAGAAGTGGGAAGACACTGGGGATGCAAGGCAGGAGAGCAGATCAACCAGGACCACAGAGCTGAGATCCTGGTTAATGAAAACAAGAGACATGGGTCGAAATTTAGAGTAGCAAGTGGCACAGTAGAAAGGTGGAGAAGTGTCCTTTAGGATTGTAGTTTAATGAACTAAGTGGTAAATGTGCATGGCCTGGAAAACTGTAATACTGCTGTGATGGAACTCAGGCAAAGCAACTGTGGGAATCCTCTGTTCTGCACAGCTTAAGCATGCACATTTGTTTGCTATAATTACAGAAATTAAGCCACTTTTCACATTTATTTCCCCATCCCTTAATAGTAAAACAGAAAAACTGGTGAAGGATCATTATTACTTGCATGGCAATGTCTCAGTTTACCCACGAGGCTGTCCCCAGAAACAGCTGCAGAGGAGTGGGAATCTCATGAGAATGCTGCTCCTAATAGTGTGGCACGAGCACAGGAGACAAGTTTCTAAGACACAGAGAGGCCTCCAGGACTGTACTCATGCATCCAGGGCCTCTAGGGACTAAGAGCCTGGCAGCTTAAAACCATGTATCCAGGCAGCTACGCATCAAAAGGGGGAACCAGTCTTAACAGTCTACAGATATACAGATCTTTACTCAGAAGTTATCCTCAGGAACAAGGAAAGTGTTTTTTATCTTATTCCTCCTCCATGGGGAGTCTGAAGAGAGTTATGAGAGGTAAAAAACACCACAAACAATAACTGAGAAGTTTGTGGATTTTGTGATTTCTTACAAAAAAGGACATATTTTACATTCAGTAGGAAACAACTAGGTTTGCAGTGCCCTTATATATGTAGCTAAGATGACATCAGAATTAAAGTGGTGTTGATAAATCATACTAGTTACGCAGAAGAAAGCCCCTCAATGAAAAGAGAGGCACAGCTTTGTGGTTCTAACATGGGATAGGCAGTATATCTCAGTTCAGTCCTTGCTTCTGTTGTGGACTCTTAGCATGACAGATCATGGTGCATCAGTTATCTTTTGTCCAGGGTGACCCGCTGTACTTTATTCTATCTTCTTTCAACCAGACCATAATCCCTTTGATCACACATACTCTTCCTACCGACACATGGAAATATTGTGCCAGTTTGGAAACATTGTGCCAGTTTCAATACCTTCCCAGTTTCAGCTGGCTTCTCAGCATTATTAAAAGTCCCATCTTTATCAATGGGACCTTTGTTGACAGTTTTCAGCAAGGAAGAGGCAAGACTGAATGGGCCACAAAAACAAAATTCTGTCCTTTTCACACAGCAGTATCTCCGGTCATTACTACGGAAAAGCCAGCAGTGCCTTCTGCCTCTATCAAACACATGCTGTGAGGCACTAGGAGGTCCTCAGCCTTCAAGTATGTGAAACTGGCTTCTTGCCCATTATCAGTCTCAATGGCAAATGCTTTAAAAACTTTATTTCGTCTTTAACCTGCACCTTCTTCTCGTTTATCACAGGAAAAAAAACTAATAACAATGCAAAGTAGTAAAGCGCAAAGAGGTTATAGGAAAATCTATGCACTGCATCCCACCCACAGCCTGATCCCAAAGACTCTGGGGTCCAGCCCCCCGAGGGCCCGGGGCAGCGTTCACCAATGCAAGACCCTCCACACTCCGAAGCTAAAACCGCACCGACCAGGAACACTTCGGGTTTAGCACCGCCAACGCACTCGGGTGGCCACGGGGATCTTCTCATCTACCAACACCTTAACAACAGCCGGCGGTTGCTGTTTGCACTCGGCTCTCGGCACACCAGCAAAATACCTGGGGTTTCTACGACGTGCGGAGCTTATTACAGAAAGAGGTGGAAAGCAAGGGGGGAAAAAAAAAAAAAAAAAGGAAAATCCGTTTGGGAGGCTGCGGGACATGGCGCAGAAATGGGCAAAACCTTTAGCCCCCGGGCCCGGAGAAAACACCTTCTCCCGCGCAGCACCTTTCCGCTGAGCCGGCTCCGCTCCTCCTCCGCGGCGGGCGCGCAGCTGGAGCCGCCCCCGCACCTGCCACGGCCGCGCCG
>VZRE01008141.1:92915-132914 GCA_013396775.1 Cephalopterus ornatus
CCGGGGCCGCGCCCCTCCTCCCGGCTCGGGCACCCGGGCTCCCCAAGGGCCAGGGCAGCCCGGGCGGCGGCGGCACCGAGCGGCTGCCGGGAGCGCTGCATGGAGCGCCCCGGCCGCGTTCGAGCTCCGCGCGCTTCCACACACCGCGGGGTGCGGGAAGCCGGCGTTCTACGGGCAGGGTCCAGTCCGCTTGAAGGCATTGTGAAGTCCGACAACTAAAGAAAAGCCCCGGGTCAGCTGGCCGGGCCGTAGGTACTGCGTGCCACAGGCGAACTGCTGCGCTCCTAGGCTGCCGTGTGGCAAAGGCAGCACAGCGATAAGAAAAACAAGGAATGTGTTCAGGGTGTGCTTTGTATGTTATCCATTTCACTGAATCTCAACATTATTCTGTGAGTGGTTTAACTTTTCATACACAAAAATAGGGCCTGGGGGTTTTTTGCGTTTTTTTTTAGATTACAAGGTATCGTTACAAAAATCACAGCAGGTGATTTCATCAAGCAAGAACACAGGTGACTGAGCTACCTCAGAGCTACTGGGCCTTAAAGCAGCCGCTATTAGCTCCAAGGTCATGCTCTACCAACCAGCAACAGTAAGGGTAGGGCAGCATTGGGTTGGACTTTTTGCTGGGCACAACCTTCTCTGTGCCTTGGCACAGACTCTGATGAGATGGGACTCACTGCCTTGGTATTAGTTTTGAACTGGTAGGCAAGACCTGTAACACAACACTCAAACCTGTTTGTTTTTTTCCCATGGCAACATGTAAATGTACACAAACTATTTAGGTTTGTAATCTGTGTCCTAGTTCACAAAAGCATACGTCTGAATTGGTTTGTTCTATAAGTGAATGGATCAACTTCAATATGAGTGTAACTTGCAGTGTTTACCTTTCCCTTTTAAAACAAATAAATCATGCAACTCCTTTGCTTGCAATTAAACCTCTGCAAAGTTCAGTGCTGGGCTATGTGAGGTGTTCTGGAGCACGCAAGTATGAAGTTCTGAACCTTCACTTAACTTAAAACTTGTACACCTAAATTGGAAAGCTGCATGCAAGCTGTGGATGGATGATAGAGCTTTCTGTGCAGCTGTTCTCCACCACAGAGCTGTCCAAGCAGGAGCAGCACAGAAATCTCATCCTACGGCTACTGTGAAGTTTGTTCCAGCAGAGAAGCAAACAGGCAGAACTTCCCATCATGTTTGAGCAAGATCAGTTTGTCCTCCGGAATCCTTGATACTTACAGCTGGTGACTTTACAGGGCTCATATTCAGACTAACTGAATTGTGCCATTGATTTAAATGGATGATTTCATCCAATAGGTTTCTTAAAAGGGTGGCCTTCTACATAGTGCCAAACAGGGAGTCCCAATTTCTTTAAAAAAGGCAAAGTTGCTATGAAATTTTGAGAAGAGTCCGAATATTACAAGCACAGGGCAACTGTCTGCATGTACCTACACACTCACAAAAACAAGGATATGAAACCACAGCAAAACTTAGCACTGTGAAAAGATTTCCCTCTACTCCCACTGCAAAGGCACTCTCTCCATGTCTCAGGCTGCATCCAAAAGGCAAAAATTAACCTAACTTCTCACATAAGCATACAAACAAGATTCCTCAGTTTTCACTGCTCACTTTGGAAATACATCAGCATGAGATGAGAAAACGTTGTATTAATGTATGTCAGTACTCCAATGCTGATGCACTTGGCCCTTTCTTTAAATTCACGTGTGATTAATTGTTAAACAGCATATGAAAAGTGCAAAGTTCTTTTCTGAAGGACACAACTTTTGTCTTTTAAACTAAACCAGAAAAACTAAAAATGAAAATACCAGGGTCCTTAGGACATGGCCATGTCTAAAACTTCAGCTAATCGGTTGCATGCCAAATACCCCACTTAGTTATAAAACTTCCTTTAAAAAATAGCTAAAATACAACAGAAATAAAAGTAAAACGTTTAAAGCATTCCATGTTTAATGAGTGCTTTCCAAAGCCCTTTGCCCAAACTAAATATATATTAGGTGTTAAAAGAACAAAAATGTAAACTGGGTTTTTTTGATAAGCATCTTAAAACATCATAATTAAGGCACACCATAACATGCTTCACCACTGCTGTAAAAAGAATGCAGTAACAAGATGTAGTCAATGCAGCATTATTAGGTGCTGCTCAAAAGACAATTTTGCTGCAAATGGAGAAGAGGAAGAACCTGCCTTGTTTGGGGTAGGGGAGAGGTTAAGAATGGCAAAACCCAAAATGAGTTTGTACCAGTCAGCTAGAGAGGAAGGAGTAAGAAAGCTTAAGAGAGCTTTTGTGAGTATATCACAAGGAAAGTGGGTAAAGAACTGGAAAGAAAAAAAGTGCTATTAATAAATGAGAATAGGGATTAAATTATTGATAAAACGACCGGAGATACTGATTCCCTCCTTACAGTTATCTTTATTATGACACACTTCAAACACAGAAGTAGATTTAGGAGCTTACCTCTAGACATGATTTTTTCTATACTATGTCTGACAATGTGATAGGCTCAAACTCAGTCCTGTTATGACAGCATAACACCAGCATAGTTTTCTTTCATTAAGTTATTCCCAAATTACAGTAGAGCCAGATACACAATTTTGACCTACAGATATATTATTGGTGTAAACTGACAAAAATATCACCAGTCTCTTTCACTGGTATAAATAGTCATTAATTCCTGAGTTTGCAGTTAATATTTGTGTTCTTAATAAGGTACAGGCATGCTTATTTGGAAAGTAAGGTTGTTCACAGAGAAGAGAAAGCTTCAAGGAGACCTCACTGAGAACTTCCAGAACCGTAAGGAGGCTTAGAAAAATGAGGGAGAGGGACTTTCTATACAGGTAAATAGTGCCAGGAAAAGGGGCAATGGTTTTAAAGGGAAAGCAGGCAGGTTTAGCTTAGATGTTAGGAAGAAATTCTTTACTCAGAGGGTGGTAAAGCACTGGAAAAGGCTGTAGATGGCCCATCCCTAGAAGCGTTCAAGGTCAAGTTGGATGGGGCCCTGAGGAACATGATCTAGTGAGTGGCACCTCTGCCCATGGCAGAAGGGTTGGAACTAGATGATCTTTAAGGTCACTTCCAACCCAAACTATTCTATGATTCTATAATCAACTAGATAAAAATGTACCATTTGAGGCATTTACATTTATGTGATAAAAGGAGGATATCATTGAGAAAGGAGATTGCAAATCAGTCTATCTTGCTACAGAATCCAAGACTCCTTCAAAGAGTTCAAATACTTAGATTAAGATGCCATGCAGTGCCTTTACACTCAATCAGTCACCAAAGTCAATCAGATCACGTAGGGTTCTCATGCTTAGTGCTCTCTTTACAAGGCAATTGCTAAAAAGATGACTAAAGCAGTGCCATCCTTCATCACTGCTTTGTGGGGTTTGAATATGCATGTGTTCAACATATGCTTTTGAGTCTTCACTGCAGAACGATTTATTTTCCTTTTTAAAAATTTCCCATATTAAAAAAAAATCACATTTATTTTCACATTTTGTATAAATATATGAGTATACATTTTCTAAATGCTTTGGGTGATTTTTCACATTCCATGTTCCTAATGATATGTTAATTATCAGCAGGTAAAAATGCAAACCATGGAGAAGAATTGGCTAGAGGAAATAGTAACAGGTCAGCTGACAAATTTGAATTCACAGGCTGACTTCAATGGCAGCAGATGGATTTATTCCTGCTGTTGTCCAGAAATCCCTCTGGAACCAATGCCAGTGTTTAGACAACCAATGCAGTACTGCAATAAAAGAAAAACTGAACTTTTAAAGTATATTTTTAATGCAGGAGAGTTTCAACCTTTTCCTTGCATTATTTATTCTAACATTTGTTCAGCTGGATTTTAAACTGAGCAGAAAATGTCTCATCAGCTCACTCGCCTAATTCATATTGAAATAAAATGGCAGCACCGCCTTTGTCCAAATTATGTTTCCAGGGTTCCAGCCAGGAGGCAGAAAAGACTTGCAGTGGACAGTTGTTCGTATACTGTAAAATGAAATCTAACCCTTATTAAGCTTCACACTTCATGTATTGCTGCACTCCACTACCTAAAGAACCACATATGTGAAGAGTGTTCTGCAGCTGTTAATAACCAAAACTATGAATAATATAAAAATGTATATTACAGGTAACTTAACTCTTGGATGTCTACAGCCATACAACTGATTTTATGTTCCACTGAAAGTCAGTGAAAGAAATGCACTTTTAGAGGGTAAAATCCTCTGCCTTATGTTAGACCTCCATTTTAGCACATAAAGATGAATCATGTTCCAGGATTGCCCATCTGTCTGGTAAGTTCCACCTTTAATGCTTTTATGTTGACCTTCAAAAAATGGAAGACGCAGTGTTCAGTTACAATGTGCATCATATGACATAAACCATATGGAGCAGTCAGTATTTCAAATGTACCGTACTGATCTGTAGGAGGGGTTTCAGGTCAGCTTATATATCCCTGAATAGCAAAGGTGGGGATGAAGGCACATGTGTACACAGAAAGCTGGTAACGTGTTTGCTAGCCAGCACATGGTGACCATTTCTTATGGTCTGATCCCACAAGCTAATGTGTAACCTATATTCAAACTTCCATAGGATTTTTTTTTTTTTAATGAAAAAAGATGTCCAGTATTATAAGGTAGCAGTTCCATACATGGGGGAATTTAGCAAGCAAGACACAGTTGTCACTGAAGCAACTGCAAGGATATGGGCAAATGTAAGAGAAGTGACACCTTCCCAGCTTTCTGAGTTTTCATCTTCTTCCTCATTGCCCTCCAAACTCATATTTAAAGAGCCAATTTGTTTCCCATAGCAAAAAAAAAAAAAAAAGAAAAAGAGAAGGAAAAAGAAGAGCAGAAGAAAAGGGAGTAACACTTCTTAGGTTGTTCTCTTTTTTTGCGAGTTGCTCTAAAATGTATCTGGTGCACTCTGGTGGCTGCTTCAGTAATTCTTAATTCGATGACTTTGCAAAAGGTGAAACAGTAACTACCGATGCTGGTTTTGAGATTAACCATATGAAAACTAATGAGCACATGAATTTGATCTAGTTTATCCATTTTGGTTTTTCTTGAACGCATCCTCTGGAGAAATTCAGATCTCATCCATTGCAGCCCATCTGCTTACCTTATGTAAATCACAGCACATGGGTTGAGTGGTGCAAGTTCTCATCTCATTTGCTTTATGATTTTCTCATGGTCAGACAGCTGCTGAATTTTACCCAGAGAGATATATCTGTTTCTGTAGAGGTAATTTATCCACATTCATTTGTAGTGTGACCTTGTATAAACCCTCACATCAATTCTTGCTTCCGTTTCCCCATCCATACTAAGAGGGTTAATAATATCTAGCTATTTATGAGGATTATTCACCATATGATCAGTTACATTGAAAGGTACCAAAAAGCGCAACATATAATTTTCTGCTACATCACTACGTTTACTTTCATTTGGTGTGTGATTTAATAGGGACGAAATGGCATGGATTTCTGTATCCATTAGCACACAGAACTGATGATAAATCTAGTACACTTTGCAGTATTTCCACATGAGGTATAGAACTTTTGCGTAAAACTTAATACCACAACTGATGTTTCATGCCACTTTTGGAAAGGGAAAAGTCAGCACACCTTGTTCCTGCTTAATTCTCCCGAAGTGTTACCTAGACGTGGTGCACACTGAATGCATTCACTGCAGAGGCAGACATACACTACTAGCATATGAATATGAATAGAAAATAAAAAATGTGGACCATGGCATCTCACATTCCTGTTCAATCCTGTTTTACATTTACACAAGGCAGCTGTATAGCTTTTCAAAAAGAATTTTTCTGGGTTAAACACACTACGTGCTTTTGGTTTTCTTTCAGAGGGAGGTCTTCCATCCTCCTGACTCTTTGTGCATGTGTTCCAATTTGAACTGATCTTTCCTGAGCATGAGGACCCTGAACTCTGTAGAGCAACTGGGACCTTATACAACACCACAGATACTTTCCTGACTATATCACACACTATTGTGGAAAACACTAGCTTTTGTCATGGCTGCTTCTCACATCGGTGCTTGTAGTCCCTCCTGTGACTGATTTGAACATAATGCATTGTCTGATACAGTTTGAGCAGAACCGCTGAATGTCTTGCACATCAAAGCACGCAGAGGAAGCTCCTTCTTCTGAGATACTACGCTTCTGAGTGGTAGGGAGCATTCACTTTGTTTTTGTGAGGCTGCTTTCATGAAGGCCAGAAACCCTGGGTTTGTCTCTGCTCCTGGACTTCGCAACCAACAGCAAACCCACTGAAGAGGCAGGAGTGGAGAAGACTCCTGTAGTTCACAACTCCACAGCTCCACCTCTCTTCTTCTTCAGGTCAGGAAGTAGACCCCTGTATCCAGTATTTGGGGTGTAACAATGGAGGAACTGAGCAGCTGAAGTTTCATCAAGCGAGATAGAGAGGGTGCTAGCAAGTGCAGAGAATATACTTGAAAATAAATGTATGATTTGCTGCTTTAAAAGACAGGCTGTACCCATTGCTCAGGTTCATGGTTTGTGTCAGTTACTATCCCCCCAAACTTTAGATCAGGTTTGAGTAGAGGCTGGGAGAGTTTTTTCTGTCTACATCTGGCTGGGAGGTTGAAATCATGCTCTCTCCCACACATGTTAACTAAGTCAGTCTGCATGTTGATTCTTCCTCTACCCTTCTAATTTTGCTGTTGCCTGCAGATTTGATCACAGCTGAATTCGTAGCACAAAAACATCTGGTGAAGTAAAACACAAAGCAGCAACAAAGGAGAAGAGTTTAGTCAGTCAGAAAAGCTCATGACAATTGTGACACAATCCTAGGCTGAGCAAGCCAGAGCTATCCAGAAATGTCACTATGTGCTGAGAAGAAATGCTTCAGAACAAATAAAGGAACAATTGTTTGAGTCACGGGCTGTGAGAAAGAAAACCACTTCTCTATAAGAGTTGAAGATTACCCAGTAAAACTTCAAGTTAACACAAAGCAAAATATTCTTAGTTCTTTCTTACAAAAATATTCATTTTGCATCATCTTCTTTCACCCCAAACAAATTGTAGAAAAATGTTTCCTTCTCTCACATTTTACACAATTCAATGAAATTCAGCCACCCTTAACATGAAATATTTCAAACTGTCAGTGTTATTTTTGCTATTTTGAATTGAAACAATCTTTTAAATTCAACATGAATTTTAAAAATGGTTCACATAAACTCAGAAGTGCATTTTCCAGAAATTTAACTAACATCCAAAAGAAGGGCACCATACTTTGACTACACAAGAAATCCTAACTGCAGTTTGACATATACCATATTAATGGGACAATAACTCTTAAAATCATGTTTGCAAGTATCAGAGACAAACTGGAAAGAAGGAATAGAAGTTCCCACATTCTTGCTTGTCTCACCTATTTTGTTAGCTTGCCAGGCTTGTTTCTGTTACGCTTGCATTCTGTAAACAAATCATCAATAGACACAACCAAATTTTTTTTTACATCTTTTGTATAAGATAGCTTTGACAATGCATTTAGCACATGCAATTTTGGAAGAACTGAATGTAAGTATATAATATTTGGCAGCTATTTTTCAATAGCATTATTGTAACAAGGATTGGCCAAATTTTGAACCAAGACATTTATAAATATAAACTATAAGAAAAAAAAAAAATTGTTCCTGATAGTACTTCTGATTTTTTTTTTTTACTCTTCAGAGGTATTCAAAAGTAATCTGTCACAAATAAAAACTACAAGGAGAATTAACATGAATACTTGTGCAAAAATTTATACAAGAAATAAATATTTGAGGTTTTATTTCTTTGTGATTAAAAGCCAGTGAGAAAGCTGAAAAACATACCAGTGATACGGCAAGAATAATAACACCTCACAGCACTGTTATAGCTGTTCTATAATACCCTGTATTGAGAAATAACTATAAAGTTCATGAGTATGTATAGGCTGATGCATAGCCACACACATATCACAAAGAATTTTAAAGAAAGCATCAAATTTGTAGCCTGTAAGGCCTCAGTCCTCTAGGGTTATATTTGTGACAGTCATAAATGACTAAATTTAATAAATCACATGTTGCAGCCAATTTGCTCATCTTTTATTGCAAAGAAATTGTGATAGACAGTTTTGTAGAGCAAGGTTCAGAGCTGCAGAAACACAAGGCAAGAATATACTACCACTGCTGTGTATTTTGGAAGCAATTGCCAGTGTTAGAGACAGCTAAACTTAACATTTAGCCATATCAGGATATCATCGTGTAGTTTCTGCAGGAAAAACATAACATTTGCAGTTCGCCTGGAAGATATTCACCTCCCCAAAAAATTGCATTTATGTTATAGTGGGTAGATTTATTTTGATTTACTATAGCATCTTACTATTTAATAACTCACGCTATGTACAATACTGTTCACCATATATCAAGAAATTAAAAAAAAAAAAGAGAGAAGCTGAAGTATCTTTTAATAAAGCATGCATATGTGGAAAAGCAGTGCAAATGTATGTAAATGTAAACATATATATAACATAAATACTACAAGGGCATCTATGATCAAGTCTCCTGAAATTTCAATCTATCAAATATAATGGTAGGTTCACTGGGAGAAATTAATACAGTCTCAAACTAAATCAGAACAGTCATGCACAACACAAAACCACCCGGGGCAGTGGGGTGGTTTGCAGAGCAGGATGCACACATGTACCCTGAGAGAAAGAAGAGTACCCAGGGAATGGTTCCAAGACATACGGCTGCCACAGGGAAGTCGGGGTCAGACTGAGCAGTCACAACGTGCAGCTGCACTGGTGTTTGGTCTTTGATGAGGAGCCATCTGCAGCCCTTGGCTGCCCTTGGTTACATCTTGGCACTTGGAAAATCAATAGAAACAGTGGTAGTAACTTGGATCAGTGGAAGCATGCATTTTTCTCAGGGACAGAAAGCTATTCCCAGGATCAGGGAACACTATTCCTTATACATTTTCATAGAATCACAGAATCATGGAACATACTGAATTGGAAGGGACACATCAGGATCATCAAGTCCAACTCCCGGCCCCACACAGGACACCCCAAGAATCATACCATGTGCCTGAGAGCATTATCCAAGCACTTCTTGCACTCAGACAGTCTTGGTGCTGAGACTACTTCCTGGGGAGACTGTTCCAGTGTTCAACCACCCTCTGGGTGAAAAACATTTTCCTGACATCCAACCTAAACATCCTCCGACTCAGCTTCATGCCGTTTCCTTGAGTCCTGTCACTGGTCACAAGAGCAAAGAAATCAGTACCTCCCTCTCTGCTTCCCCTCATGAGGATGTTGAAGACTGCAATAAGTTCTCCCCTCAGTCTCCTCCAGGCTGAACAGACCAAGTGCCCTCAGCCGCTCCCCATATGGCTTCCCCTCAAGGCCCCTCCCCATCTCCATTGCCTTCCTTTGGACACTCTCTAAGAGCTTTCTGTCTTTTTTATATTGTGGTACTCAAAACTGCACACATTATTCAACGTGAGGCCACACCAGTGCAGAGCAGAGTGGGACAATCACCTCCTTTGAGCGACATATTTTCACTAAATAATAAACACAAATTGACAGAAGGCACTATAATCTGGTCACTAGTATTTCCATCTCAGAATTTAGGTGAGTCCATCCATCTCTTATCTCAGGACAATTAAAAATATCATAGAATCATCAGCATCTCTTTTGTATCCTTTCTTGACCATAAAAAAAGTGCTATATTACTTTATATACTGTGAACTTGTGTGTAGGAGAGACAGCCAGAGGCAAAGAGCTGAGGATTGCATTTTGCTTTAAAGAAGGGTAACATTTTTTGAGGGGGCACATCGTTTCCAGACGGCCTATCCTCTCTTTATCAGTAATTAAGCATTTTAACAATCCTGGTAGAGTAAATCAGATGCATAAACTTTTGGTTTCACCACCTTTTCCAGGCACATTTTCTACCATCTTTAAAACAGATACAAGAAATAAGCACTCTGCGTAATTCAAGTATTTCACAAATTCTCATTGAAAAGAGACTCATCCCATATGAGAGCATGCATGACGATGAAAATCATTGGAAAATATTACAAAGAAGATAACTCTGACACCATGAGCTCTGCTGTTCTTGAGGGAATTTAGCACCTAATTATTTTAACTTTGTTTTGGAACTTCTTTAAGAAGTACATGAGGGGATAATCATCTGTAGGAGCTTTCATCACCTGCTGGCTGATGTACAAAAGCTTCAACTACACACAAGTACCTCCAGTCCTGGAGACTTTACAATTTTCCCAGAATTATAACAGTGTTATTATAAATATCATAAAATCACATTTCTATTAGCTTAGGTGGTTAGGAACAATCAAGTAGCAGACACCTTAAAAGTTACATTATTTGGGTTTTGCTTCTTTCTGTGCTATCACATATAATCTGGATTTAAGAGCTCAGGATGCAAGGTGAAGGACAAATCAGAAACACAGCAAAACCAGAACACAGGCCACAAACATGCCTCAACTACTATAAAAATGTTATTTCTCCCTCATTGCCTGCATATATAGATATATAATGATCAGCACTCTGAATTTTCTAATTGCCTAATTGGCATTACCATAGATCATCTGAGGTTCTATTTTTATGGTGACAGAGATTATAAATATTGATAAATAGACCAAAGGCAAACTGATAAATTATATGGAAAATGCCTATACTGTAGGACAAGAAATTATCATATTTCCATAGCTGAGATCATCAGTGCTTGTGAAGAAGGTAGCCTTACTTCATCAAAGGGTGAAAAAAACTTGGGAAATGGGGTTATAAATGACAGGACAGTAGAATACTGCAGCTTTTCTACTGCGAGAGAGCATGAAGCAAAATGGCGACTCCACAAGAGTCAGACATTAGGCCTCTCCTGATTTTCCTGGAGTAATATTTCAGCCCCTAGTTCCTGTCCTGTGAGCTCAGCATCAGCTGCAACACTTGGGCTCTTTCATGCTCGTCTCTGAGGGGATACAGGAGAGACGGGCGCCAGGTTGGCTCCTACCAAGACTTCAGTCCCCTGGCTTTGCTGCTGGCCTGGTGTCACTGGAGCTGGATGATTCACCAGCCTGTTCTCGGGCTTGTAAATTCTCTTCTGAGGAATAAATAAATAAATTCACAAGTGAATTGTCTGCTCTCTGGGGTTTGGATTCATAAGAGATTTGCAATATTTAAATATTTAAACTGCTTTTTCCCCATGGCTTGGTTTTTTTTGGTTTTGTTTTTTTCATTGGGTATAGGAAAACCTGTATTTTCTTATTCTGCTTTCTTTCTGCATCTTTTGCTTAGATCACCATTTGATTTATTTCAACATCATTCTTAGTACTATATAGGTCTTTTAAGAAATAGCACTAAGGTAAAAGATTAGACTACCCTTTCCTTTGGGTAAAAAAAAACAGAGAGGAGGAGGGAACAGCAATGTGAAACGCCACAAGGATTCATGTTAGTCCCCCCAAGGCTCCCACCAAAATGATGGGATTACCATGTGTCAGCTCCCTCTCCCTTTCACACTCAGAATAGCATTCACAATTCAGGCTTGTGACTTGTCAACAGTACGCAAATTTTGAGTACTTCCCAAAAGAATTAGAGGAATTACGGAATGAGGGCTTTCTCACTGCGGCCTTCTACATTTTAATTGTGCCAGTTGACTCTTCCAGAACAGGTAAAGAAAAAACACCCTAGTGTAGATAAATTTTATCAATATAGGAGTACTTGTAACATTTAACACCTGTTCAGGCATTTAGGTGGCTGTATCAGTATGAAGTGATTTTTCTATTGCAGCCAGAGTAGGACTTTTACTAGTATAGCTATAATTTCTAAAAACCTTCTTTCTCACTGAATAGGCAGGTTTTCAAGAGTACAAAAGCCTAAAAAGCACTTGCAAATATAAGGAAAACTAATCTTCAGGCCCTGAATCTTAGTTTTAGTTTTACCAAAGCAACAGCACAAACACCACACGTCTCTACACTGGTTTTGGGCATCCTGACCATGAATAAACAGTTAAGGGGGGAATGCTGCGTGCTCACCAAAATCATTCTTTTTTTCTTTTCTTAGCCCGTTAGTTTCTTCCCTTCAGTTGCTTTGGAGCATTACTAAGAATTAAGACAAAATTGCTATAAAACATTATTGTTACTCTAAGAGCAGATGCTCATAGAAGCAGTTTTTAAACTGAAGATTTTGCTTTTTCCTAGCCCCAGTGTCAGAGTTATCTATTTGTGGAAGCATTGGTTTACTATCTATCCAAAATGCATTTCATTACAGTAATCACAGGAAGATATTTTCACAAGGAATCAGCACAATGTATAATGTGTGCTGTAATGTTATGGGGAAATACATATTACAATATATAACCATAATAGTCTTAAATGTCTTAAGTGCTGCCTGAAATACTAGTTACAGGGGCAAAACTGGAATGTTTTTCCCCTTGAAGAAGGTACGTCATTTTTCAGCTGCCAACAAGCTGTGAAAGAGTAATAACTGTAGGATGTTGCCATGTTTCAAGTACACTGCTTTAATCAGTAGAATTCCCCAGTTTTACCTATTCAGTTCAGAATATTGTAACTATTTTAGTCAACCTAATTTCTCATTCTTTTGACTGCACATAAGTACTTCAATGAAAAGCATAGCTAGTACTTTAAAATAAAGCTTCATCACAGTTGCTTTGCAAGGACCCAGTACGTGTACTGTACTTTGTATTATTCATATTTAGGGACTGAAAGTACAGACGTGTTGTAATAGATGATAACATTCCATTCTTAAATTATTGGCATATTGCAAAGTACAGAATAATACTGGGAATACATTTTTTGAATCAACCAACAGCATTTACATTCTTGGTGTATGCCAGAAAGACTTCTAAGCCATAAAAGTACATGGCAAACTCTTTTGGCATAACACATTCTTACTGAAGTAAACAATGAGCATTAATATAAAATAAGTATTTGCCTAAATTGTTCAGTCAGATCAGGTTTCCTGTTAAGAGACTGATTGTTCCAAACATCCAATCAAAATACAATGAAAGCTGTGTTTATGTTTAAAAAATATTCAGATTTAAACTATATTAAATACCATTTCTAATTCATGGCTCAGTTGAATATGCCTTGCTCATATAAGTAATCCTAGTGATTTGACTGCCGGTTACTAAAATTATAGGACCAATTAAAAAAAACAAAAAACACACAAAAACCCAAACCAAACCAACCAAACAAAAAACCCCAAACAAACCAAAACCAAACCAAACCAAAACAAAACAAACCCTCACACCACAAAAAACCTGATTCAAAAAAAAATGAAAGGTGTGGCATTTCACATAATGTGTCATTACACAGCATTATTGCTTGCCACAGGATGCTGGTGAATCTAAAAGCTTACACAAGTTCTTGGCAAGACCGGATATGTTTGCAGAAAAGATAACCATGGACTATTACTAAACACACAGAAAGAACATCTGGCTCAGGAATTGCCTGGCAATATATGGTTGCAAGCTGGTGAAAGCATTGGGAATATTGTCCCTGCGTTCAAACTCCTGTATGGTAGGATACCAGGTAGATGAACTTTTCATCCAAACCAGTAGAGCTACTATTCTGTTTAAATAGACCTTAATTTAAAATAATTCTGGTTCCTTGCAACAATGAAAGCAGTGTAAATATGGATTTATTTCATGAATGATAAAAAATAGAAATAATGATTCAGTATATAGGACACTAGGAAAAATATTTTTATATTCTATAATTTTATCATGTGGCATTATTTCAAAAAATAACTTTTTTCAAAAGTAACACATCCTGTTTACATTATGATTGAATTTCTTGAACTCACTTACTAAGGATACAATTTTCTGATTAGATTTAAAAACATCATCTTTCATGGAAATTTGGATCAAAATATAGCATGCAGTCACAAATAATCCTCAGGAACTCAGTCCTAAACATTGATCTTGGGATGTACAGGTTGCCCCGGCTCCTGCTTTGCAGAAATGAAGCAATTCTTCAATTCTAACCCCCGTAGCTGAAACATTTTAAACAGAGTAACACTGACAGTGTACTTATCTGCAGAACACAGGCCCCTTTCTAAATTGCAAGCCAAGTTTTTAGCTCATAGTGGATGTTTGGTGTTATCTTAACATAGTGAATTATGTATTTGTAAAATAAACATGCATTTAAATTTTAATGCGGCATTTTAGTCAGTGAAACTGTTGCATTTATGCCCCCATTGGAAATGTAAATATAAAAATGTCAATGGACAAACAGAAAGACATCCTCTGCATCACTCCAACTTTTGAGTGACACCTGGAGTTAAAGAATTAAACCTGTCAAATACATTTTGCAGTAGCAAAAGGTAAAAATAATAAGAATATCTCTGGATTGGAATATTCTCTAAGAAAAGATCTGTTCTCACTGTAAAATGTCAGTATATATTATCAGCTCCTATGTCCTTCAAAAAAATCACATACACATGCACCCCCAGCACTCCTAATCCAGCTCACACTTATGCCCACAGACTGTCCTGTTAATTGTTTGGTTTTGGTGTTACGTTTGAGTCAGTAGGGCTGAAACCTAAGAATGAATTTTAAATAAGCTGTCTTTACTTCAGACTAAACCAAGGTAGATGGTGCAAAAAAAAGAAATCCCATTGAGAACACTCACAAGAACTCCTCTATTTAAAGATAGTATTAAATACAGTTTACATAACTGATCTTTAATATAAGCAGAGAATTCTGTATCTTGTTTCCTTCCATTTCATTCCTAAACACTTGATCACTATTCATACATTCTGCAGCATCATGAAAATACCTGCAATATTTTATTTCATCTGTTAGGGCTTGCAGTTTTTTATTTTGCCCCAACTATTAGTATTTGCATGCAAAGTCTCATTACTGGAAGCAGCTAATACAAAGGAGAACTGCAGAATCAAGTGATTTGATACGTTAACAATCTCAGCAAGAATCTCGCTAATACAAGAGTATGTTCAAAGATCCTCTGAATTACAAATTAGTATTGCACAAATTCCAGAGCATGATTCTAGAAATGAATGAGAAGCTCAGTCTCTGTGCAGGCAGTTCATGGTGTGTTCCAGCCTGTGGAACCATCAACCTCAAACATGAAGGAATTTTGGTTTTTGTAGTGTGTATCTACTAGGAAGAGTAGACAGCAGAGTAGGACCATTTTAACTTTCTGTCCTGCTATTAGGAATATTTTGTGTTTCGCAAAATAGACAGAAGGTTTGTTTTCACATCCCTCAACAGCTATTGGGCTAGTATAGATAAATTTTGGGAGACCTTGGCCATAAGCCCATTTTTCACAGAAGCTGGGAGTTCTGCTGCTGGAGTTCAGAACTGACTTTGAGTATTTCTGCCGTCAGTAATTAGGCGAGTTGATAATAATGGATCAGAGCATAATAGTTCCCAAGCTAACACTTGCATGATCCTTTCCACTTTTCCTATATATTAGAGATATTTGTATCCTTAGGATGACCTACAGCACACATACACAACGGTGGACAATGGTGCATGCAAACCAGGTGCTGTCTGTAGCCTTCATTGATCTTGTAAATGCTGACATCCACATTTTCTATTCAAAGGACTTCATCTGAAAATATAATGAAGTTTGTAATCTTGAAAGGTACAGAACTATTTGCCTGATGACCCTTTTTTAACTCCCCTTTATCCATGCCTGCATTTCACTGTGCCCCCAACCTAAACTCAGAAAACATACATAAAGAGGGATAGGATCTTCAGGCTAAATTCTCCTACTTCACAACCAGCAGTGGTCACTCTTCTGTGCATCACCAACTCAAAAGAAGATTTTTTTGTTAAAAAACTACAAATGCTCAGTCATCTGTTTCAATGAACACTTTGTCATTTAGAAAGTTTTTATCTCCAATACCAAATGAGTTCAATATATGTGCACATACCAGTAGCTGTCAGTCAAACTAGCACCTATAATGGAACTACGATCCAACAATGTTCAAATCAGATTCTCATGGATGAGTTTTGGAACTCCAAGATTCACCTAAGTAATCCAACAACTTGAAGTTCAGGGAATAGTTGAGGCAAATGTATTTTTGTGTCCTGAAAGTAGCAGCTGTCAGGAAATACAGAAATATCAACCTGATATCCAGTTCCAAGGCAGGACCCTCCAGCTCCAGTAGCTTCAAAAGATTCTGTAAACTCTGTGCTTGGCCTTCTGCCAAGAGTGGCGATTACAGAGTCTCATGACATGCAATGCTTACTCTTTTTTTTTTTTTATATGCCCCAAATGCCTGTTTTTTTCCTCATGACAAGTTTTGGATCCTGCTGTTCCATATAGCCTGCTCCTAACTACAGAACTAAAAATAAAGTGTTGGTGCAGAACAATGTCTGATGGTTCTTTGGGTGCTTACTAAAGCAGATGCCAAAAATAAGCAAGACTATACTATATTTAATACATGGATACATTTAAGAGGTTTTTATTATGATATAATATGCGTATTTATTAAAACATAAATTGGAATGACTGAGCTTATAATGGTGCAAGTAACAATCTACCACCATTTTTTTCCATCAGATTAAGGAGGAAACAGCTGTTGTCAGATGGCAGCATGATGCCAATAGTCAAACAGGAAGGATTACAGCATTCAAGTCATCTTAATCCTAGTGCATAAGCATTAATAGAGGCTTTTCTTTCACCGCAAATGGCTAATGTAGCTAAGCTCTGACACTGGCCTGAACTTCTCACTTACCTAAGAAAACTCTATGCTGCTGTTATCAGCACAGTAGATGAAATATTATTTCCTTTAGAAAAAATGTCATGAAGGATTTACAAATCTGATGTAAACCATTAAATTGACAACAACATGAAGGCCAGAACATTAAAATGGTATCTCTTCATTAGCTCCAAAGACACCTTGAAAAAAAACATAACATCCTGTATTACACTTAAATCTATTATAAACAGCTAATTATGATTTCCTATTTATTAAATTGAACTGGACGTTATACTCTTCTGTGTGAGAGAGTTCAGTGGAAATTGCCAAGGGCAAAGAGTGCAGGGGAAGTCAAGTAAATACCGAGCAGTTCATTGCATGGAGACTGCTTTTGCTTAGGAGCAGAAACACAGTCCTGAGAGACTAAGACACTTCAAACTGACATGTACTTAAACATCCCTGTTCTGTCCTCATTTCATGTCTGTCTTAACCCATAACACCAAAGATCTTTGTTAATCTCATTTGTATCAAGTATGTGTACATGTGCATGCATTCATAATTCTTATATTTAAATGAATCTTAAAAACATCTACTTACCTCATATCACTACTGCATTTAACAAAGACATGTTTTAATGTTCTTTTAGGATTACCATTTGTATTTTGCTGAGTTTCATTGCTATTATTAATATTACAGTAGCAGTAGTTTTTAAAATTCCTTCAGTTTTGTTTCAATCAGCTTTTATTGACCATACTGGGCATATCACTTACCAGAAAGCCAAATGCCTCTGTGGGGACCAAGAGCTAAGGAGAAATTTGCTGCTGCAGGTAGTTCAAAGGATTACCATACAGACCAATCCTTCAACTTTATTAGAAAATGATCCCTTAACTGAATTAACTATTCAAGCAGGTTTTTATCCAAATTAAGTTTCCTTCTTAAGTTTGTCTAGAGGCAGATGGTAGCCTTTAAAGATTATTGGAGATATAAACCATTCTATCTCATTTTTGTAATTACAAATCAATACCATGTCCCTAATTTCTAAAGAATATGTGCTTTCCTCTGGCTATAGAATCTTTTGTCTCATTATGCTCAGGTCTAATAGCATTTACTGTCATAATAGCAGAATGTAGTGTTTATTTAAGATGTTAATCTGTTGCTAGTACTGGCCACCAAATGTGGAGCCATATGTTTCTCTACTGTGAAGAACAAAGAGGACCAAAACTGCTTTTACAGAATCATAAATTCCTACAGGAAAAATACATGGGTGATCACTTGTCCTCTTGCACACAGCCTTTCCTGTAATGATCCCACACTAGTGATGTGCAGGAGTGAAGGTCCTCTGTGGTAAAAGCTCAATTTAATCATCTGAAATGGACTAAAACTAGTTCTAAAGATCTGAGCACAGAGTGGCTGGAGAGCAGCCAGGCAGAAAGGGACCTGGGGGTACTAACTGACAGGAAGCTCAACATGAGCCAGCAGTGTGCCCAGGTGGCCAAGAAGGCCAATGGCATCCTGGCCCTTATCAGGAACAGTGTGGCCAGCAGGACCAGGGAAATGATTCTTCCCCTGTACTCAGCGCTGGTGAGGCCACACCTGGAGTACTGTGTCCAGTTCTGGGCCCCTCAGTTCAGGAAGGATATTGAGGGGCTGGAGCGGGGCCAGAGAAGAGCAACCAGGATGGTGAAGGGACTTGAACACAAGTCCTATGAGGAGAGGCTGAGGGAGCTGGGGTTGTTTACTCTGGAGAAGAGGAGGCTCAGGGGAGACCTCATCACTCTCTACAACTCCCTGAAAGGAGGTTGTAGCCAGGTGGGGGATGGTCTCTTCTCCCAGGCAACCAGCAGTAAGACAAGGAGGCATGGTCTTAAGCTCTGCCAGGGGAGGTTTAGGTTGGATATTAGGAAGAAATTCTTTACAGAGAGGCAGAATCAGGCATTGGAATGGGCTGCCCAGGGAAGTGGTGGATTTTCCGCCCCGGAGGTGTTTAAGAAGAGACGGGATGTGGTACTTAGTGCCATAGTCTAGTAACTGGTAATAGTGGATCAAGGGTTGGACTTGATGATCTCAGAGGTCCCTTCCAACTCGTCTGATTCTATGATTCTATGATTTCTCTCCTAGTTGTCAGATGTTATCACAGCTGTAATTGTCTTTCTGCATATGTACATTCCTCTGCACATCTGAGCAACCTGGACTGTAATTGATGTCTCCACCCAGAGGAGTCTTTGGCTCTTCTTCAAGTGAGAGGCTCAAAGAGAATCCTTTCCTCACAGAGGAAAGGGTAAGGCTCGTGAGGTAAAAAAATAATTTTCTTTCTAGACAATTAATTTCTTATTCACAGCAATCAAAAACCCTAATGACTGCTGGAATTCTGTTATTCCTTAACAGCTGTTAAATGTGTATCACATACCAGCATTCAGAGGAGAAAAATGATCCTCCTGGTCCAAAACAAAGAGGACATACAACATACTGCTGCGACAGCATTAATCTTGTTCACAATTCTTATTAGAAGTGGTCTAGCCCTCTTTATACTGAATACTATTTGCACTTACAATCTTTGTTCACTTTTTGTGTCCAATCAAAAGTATTACAGAAGTTTTATTGAAGTACTGACGTACTATACTCTTATGATAGCTAAGTGTCATCTCTCCTTGCTGTCATTTGAGCAAGTGTAATCTTCCAGCAAGGATCCCAATTCTCAACTGAAGCAGTTCCCTTTCCAATGAGAGATCATCTCAGCCATTTAAATTGTTCAAAGTCACACTTTGGCAAAGCATGAGCTGAACCACTACTTCACTTTCCTGCATGCTGAGACCACCTCTTACAAATTTTGACAGGATCTACTGAACCCACTTAGCACAACTTTCCATAGGTACTTAAGGCTTTCTTCGTATTAGGTCCATTGTAATAAATTGTATATTGGAGTTTCAGAGTCTTATTTCAAACAATAAACATTCTTACAAATGCACTAGTCAATAGTGATTTTTTTGATAACCAAGGACTGTAAAACCACTCCTCCTACTAAGTTTATGTGGCAAAATATTTGGCAAGAATCATAGTTCTGATTCTGCAGTTCCTCTGTCAGTTGTATAATTTAATGAAATTACTGTTTTCTGTTTGATTTAATAGTGAGTACACACTGCTGCAGTTTTTCTAAACTTTGCATTTGACTCTCATAAACACACTGTTGAATGTTGATTTCTGGAATTCATAATTTCTGTGCCAAGAAAAAATGTTCTAGCAGTCTGAGTTCCTTTGCATAAGTTGACATTTTTTCACAAATGCTTCTTTTGCCACATTCATTCAGCTATGCTCCATTTTTATAATTAGTATTTTTAAAAAGTTATATATGACTACCATTTCTTAGCATCAAAGTAAAATCTGACTATTCAATGCTAGATAAGGAACAATATTTATATATCTATGTTCTTCTTTTACATAGTAAAATTAAGCTTCTATTGAAATTTCTGACTTTTTTTGACTCCTGCCTTTACAAGTTAAGTATCTTATGCAGCATTGTACACTAAGTCATTACTACAGTTCTTGAATTTGGTGTTTCCATATCCACTTCCTTCATCGAGTTGCCCTGTACAGCTGCAATGCAAATCATATACAGACAATGCTAAGGATGTGTACCAGGCTGCTTTAATGTTTCCTTGCAGGTTCTGACACTCAGATTCAATAACATATAACCCATCTCCAGAAATCTGGGGTTTGGAGAAAAAATTAAAATTGGGTAGTGTTATAGAATGGACCACAGGGGTTAGTTTGCATCTGTGGAGAGGGGAAGGGATCCTCTCATTTTTGCAAGAGGAAATGTCAATTCTACAGCAAGGGAAGGAAGGTAAAGATAGGTGTAAGGAAGGGGAAGTAGATCTGGCTCTCATCACTTGGTTTAAATCCCTAGGCCATTTGGTTTTGCCTCAGGAATTATGGTAAAGTCCCTGATGTCAGTCATGCCCTTGTCCACAGTAAGAGGAGATGCATCACTCCACCACCAAACATTCCAACTTTGAAAACAGTACTAAACAAACAGAATTAAACAAAATAAGAAAAAATATCTTTGTCCAGGCTTGACTGGCCATAAGGAAGAAACAAACAGAATTTTTAACTCCATAAATAATATTTGTCTGTCTTTAAGTTTATTTTTGGGACGACATGAAGTATTTCTGCTCTTAAAACTGCTAAATTCATTGAATGCTTATGACTACTTCATTTCTGCTGGACATCTTTGTATTCAGCTTGCTTCCAAATGTCATACTTGACACTTTTTTTTCCTCTTGTGTTCTGCTTTTCAGTCTGGGTGGATATTTTTAATGTCACTGACATTGACATGCATTTCTTTTCTCTCACTATTTGTTACTATGCTCCATGGAAACAACATTTTTCACAACTGCAACTATATAGTTTTTTTTTTTTTCACAAAGTCACCAAGTTCTTGCCATAACATTGCTTGATTTACATATCAGTAATTCTGCAAAATGTCTTGATTTCTAATTGCTCCATATGATAACCATTCAAATTCCCACAGCTCAGCAGGACACATAGTGGCTAAGAGCTGTTCTGGGTTGCTTGGCTTCCAGTAAGCACATTCTAAAATGTGCCTGCCTGTACTTTTCACTATACTTCAAGCTCCTGATTTAAATCTCCGACCTCTCAAATCTTACTTTATACAGCACTATTTCTTATTTCGATCTTTGTGGTGCCAAAAGAAAAGATTATGAAGGAAGTTTTGAAAATACAAAGAAGGAACGAGCCTGATAAAAATTTATACAACTTATCATAGAAATCAAGTATCCATTGACTCTACTGATCAGTGTTTCAGGGGGGGAAAAAAGGTAATATTAGGGTTTTCAATTACTTACTGCAGTCAATTTTGCTGAGATGTCAGGAAGGATTGAAGGAAGTAAGCATCTGAGCAGGAAGAGTGACGGAATGAAGGTGTAGGCGTATGCCACACATACTGTTACAGTACTTCCTACTCCCTAACAGAATGAGGAAAACAACTACACAGTTATTGAAGCAATCTCTTTTCCAGTGTTAGAAAAGGCACCACATGGTCTACCCAGGCAAGGCCATGCCTGACTTGACAGATAGTACCAGAAAGAGAAGACACTGTCTAAGGAATATCCACCATCCAGCCTTCTCCTTGGTGGCAAGAGTCACCCACCACCTCCAAAGAGTAGAAGTGTACTTTCTATTGCACCTGGTAAGCCTGGTGAAAGAAAAGATGAAATGGTGAGTGTTCCAGGCCATGTTTCTTGGACTCTGATAATTCCTTTGTGAGGCTTCCAGGAAATATCACATGGAGCACAGTAGTGAGAAATTAAATGACAAATGATAACAAAATATTAGTGATGGCCTTCTTTAGTCAAAGATCTAGTCAAGTTCAATAGAGGGAAAACTGATGGATTGGCGCTTTTAATTCAATTTGAGCTTTTTTTGTCATTTATCACAGATTGGTCAGAAAGCAGTTTAAGCTGTTTCAAAGCAGTGAGGAACAAATATCCTTTTTTTGAGACAAATGTGCTGATGGAGGACAGTGACTTCTTTGCAGACCTGATAGACAATCATTTAGTAATCCCTTTTAGTCAAAATGACCTGAATTGACAACTAACAGCATTTTGCTGAGTGCACGCTTTTTTCGTGGCTGACACTTTTAAACAAAAATAAGTGTTCAGGCTTACATATAAATGATTTCCAAGTCTAAGACCTTGAGTTCTCTGTCCCACAGCCTTACCACGGGCTTCTCGGATGTTCAGTATGCTCTGAAGAAAAAGAGTTGGCAGCTCCATAAAGGTAACTAAGCAGTGTGCAGCATCTTTGGTTGAAAAAATAAATGGATTTATCTAAACACTGTATAAGGTACGAGCAAAAAGTCTACAAGAAAGGATGGGGGGTGCAGGGGATGACAAGAAGTCAAAAATTGTAGAGACAAAATGAGAATTGCCAAAAGTCCTGAGTCCTGACAGTTGACAGAACAAATTAAATTATATATACTATTCTTTGACAGTATAGAGAAAAAGAGAAGTTAATTGGCAGTGAAGTTGCTGCACAGTAAGAATGGAGTTGAGATAAAAGACAATGTTGACACGGCCATGCTAAACCTTTCTGATTCAATATTCCATCAGGATAATGACAGCAAAAGCCAGAAAACTATGGAAATCTGTGGATAATTCTAAATTTCATTCAAGATGGAAGCAAAGTTTTTAAGGTTTCATAAAATTAAGGCAGGCAGAATAGATAATCTCCTGCCCTAGGTATTGAAATAATTCCCCTAAGAATTCAGTGGTAAGTAATTACAAAAATCTGTCAACTCCAATGATGCCACATTACCAGAGAATGTCAATACAACAAATATAATTAGAAAGAGAAATCTGAAAATCTGGCAACTTTACACCAGATACTCTGAGCTCGATAGTGTGCAAGTCTTTTTTCAAGAAGATCAAAGGAAAGGACATTTTGAGACACAGAGGTAAATGGAAACCTAGGATAAAATACATTATTTACGCTTACCAAGATAACTACAGATTTTGATAAAAGAATAACTTGTATTAAGGATGGGAGGGCTGCAGCAGGTGTATCCTATATGGTCTTCAGTATTGCATTTGATACTGTAACACATAAGGAACATAACTACATACACAGTTACATAAACAGGAGATTAGGAAGTTTGTAAACTGGGGAAAGGCTTATCTGAAAAGACACAGCAATACATTACACTGAAAAGCAAACTGATGAATTGGGAGAGTCTTCCTATTAAAATTTCTCAAGGTTTTCTCTTACTAATGATCTTATTACTTAACATTTTCATTCATAACCTTGGCACAGAAAGAAGCATGTGAAATTTACTCACAGAATGAAATTTAGAGAAAGTCCAGGGTATTATACAGGAAAAAAGAGATTAATAAGGGGACTGGAAAAATAAAAATTATACACAAGTGTATGCATTTCATAGACTTAATAAATAGATTTTATGCTATAAGCTAGGGGACTCATCAGTTTGAAATGGCAGATACTAATTGGTTACAAGGCAACCATCAAACACCGTGTTGTACAGCAATAAATAAGGTATATGTAGTTCTATATATCTAGCTATATCAGATGAGATAGCAGGCTTTTAATATAATCACATTGATCAGACATTAATTAAAATTATAGTATCACTTCAAAAAGGTGTTCAAACATGGACAATCCCATGGGAAAGAGCAGAATCTACTCAGCATGAGGAGCTAAGAAACAGCAATAAAACTACTGTTTGTGAGTACTCACAAACACAGATATCATGGGTGGGAAAATCAATTTCATTTAATGAACAATGTCAATAGAAAAGAAATATGTAGAAACTTTTCACTGGCAACTGTAGGTAGAAAATTAGAAATCCATTTCTAAATACCAAAAGGAGCAAGGTTCTAGCACACTCATTAAGAAGGACAAAAACCTAATCTTTAGAAAAAGCTCAGTATGTTCATGACATGGATTACAACTTTTTATAAGCTTTCTATCAGAGAGATAGAAAGTTCTTTTCAACCTGGCATCCTTCCGTGCTGTGTTCCTACACTAGGGCATAAGAAACAACAGAGTGGCTACGTTAGATATAAAAAAATCCTATGTTAAAGACACGTTAAGCTTCTAAAAGAAAATGAACTCAAGAACTTCAGAAGTCAACAACATCACTTCAGGCATATGTGTTCTTATATGATAATTATTTTAATCTATAATTTTACAAATGAAAAAAAATCATGTACAAGTATACCTTTGGCTTGAGGGGGAGGAGGAGTTGGTAAGAATAAAAGACCAGCCAATAGTCCATGCAGTCCATTTGTATGCTAGTGCAAGAGCATAAGGAGCCACAAAATAATACCTGTGCTCTTTAACTTCACCTTCAGCACTAAGGAGAACCCTGTATCCTTTACTTGACTATCAGAGATGACCACACTGCTACCAGGCCCCCAGAGGGATGCAAGTACACCCAGCTGGACTCATAAATCATGGTCCTTTGTTCCCTAGGATGCCCTAAGGGGGACATGAAACTTCTGAAAAAGAAGCTTCACAGGGAAACACTTTGCCCAAGTATGGTAGCCAGGGATGCTGAACCAATACATTCAGACTGTGTGCTTTTGTAACAGCAACAGCAGCAGCTTCAACCTCTACTGGAGCTCTAAGCAGGTATTCCATCCTCTCCTGAGAGGGTAAGAAAAGATGCTCCCTCCTCAAGCTAACCATGCACAGCCACACGCTGAGATATTGGAGTAGCCGCAGTACAGCGTCTTGTCCAAACTTCTTGAACCCAGACTCCTTTGAGAAAAATGTACTAGGCCAGTTAGAAACATTCCTCAGGCAGGATTCAGTCCATCAGCCACGTCTTAAACCATGCAGATGCAGATCATGGATTTTAAAGAAGCAGACAGTTAAGTTCATGCACATACCAAAGCCGCACAACCTCAGTAAGATCTCTTGGCAAGTGTAAAGATGTTGGAATCAGAGCGATGTGAGTGACAGTCTTAGCAGAAGTTTTTTTATTTGCTGGACAACTTTTTAAAGATACAACAATTTCACATATAAAAGCAGGAATCCCAAGACAGCTCCAAAATAGTTTTAGTTGCTGCTTCAACTAAAAATCTTGTTACATTTTATGTGACCACTTTCAGAGGCAGCTTATGAAAACTAATAGTTAATTGATAAAAAATACTGAACTTCCAAAAGGCACTTCAAGCCTGGGACTGCACTTTTCCACCTGTGTAACTTAAACATTCGAATTTCCTAAAATGAGGAACAACCAGAGCCTGCTTCAGTTTTAATTTCTGCAATACAATTTACCCTGCAAACCTCCATCGAATGCTCACTCTCCTTGTCAAAGTCTTACATTCATAAGTCTATGTCTTTGTCTGCAGTTTGCTTCTGTTGCCCAGTGTTGTCATTGGGAACTGCTCTATCTGCTGCCATCTCCTTTGTTTGTTGTTCTCAAGAATCACTGCTCGTTTCATTTTTTTGTACACTGCTCTGCTTTCACTTGCTGCACAATCTTCATTTATGTAGAGATAATTACATAAAATATATTTATATGAAAACATCTCGCCATGCTGAGAACCTAATTTAGTGTTTTTACAATTAGCTTCTTGGCTGATCCATTCCCATTCAGTGACCCTGCTTTTGTCTGACTGAAACTAACCGAAGTTTATGACTCAGCTGAATGGGACTTAAATGGGTACAGAACCATCCTTTACGAGGGCTAATTAATTGAGGTAAGTATAAGAGACCAAGTACTGCTACATGATTTCTTCTAGCATTATGAGTATTTTATTTCAATGTATTTACTTCTGATTTTCAGAAAGGGCACTTTTTAGAATAGTTGTACAGTTTTAGTATTACTCCTGTAGCTTCAGGATCCTATGTTTTGCAAAGTGTCAAATTCAAAGACAGATTCCTATGATGTACACATTTCTGCTAACTGTGCAAGTCCTAAAGTGATCTGAATTAATTATCTGCTTCTCAGTAAGCACTGAATTAAGGGCATAGTTACTATTCTCTTAGGATCTGATTATGGTAATTGTTTGGGCTGCCCAGTGTACTATTTTACTGGCATAGTCTAATCTTGTCACAAAATGTATTCTTAGAAATTTATTAAGTGCAGTTTTTAATGTTTAAATATATTTCTCTTATTATATATCAGCACAGTATTTATTCACTTAACTGTGACATAACCTTAAAACCCAGTTCATGTACCAGGCCTCAACTGTTAAGAATTTACACAGAAGAGTGGCAACTGACCCTTTGCGTTGCTGGGGTGGGGGGGGATAAAAAGGCATAATGCTGATGATAAGCATTTGTCCCAGCACACCAGCTACCTAACTATTCTTAACTCAGTCTGACAACTTACTTGTTGGGCTTCCTTGCTCTTAATTGGTTTTTAATAACTTCCATTCCCATGTACAGTAACAAAATATTATTGCATGGCTAGCCAGAATCCTACAAAAATGGCTTAATCAGAAATCACAGTATTTCAAGAGTATGTTAGACAATTTCATATGCATGCACTCTTTTCTACATCACTGTTCTTTGAATTCCTTTTTACATTGCTGGTCACTTGCTAAGGGAGGCAAATAATAAACACCTGTTAATGCCTGACAGTATTTGTTTATGACTGACTGACATTGATGGAAACATCCATTCCCTATCTGTCAGGATTTTGTGATACGAATTATTAGTATTAGTTGAATTCGCTAAAATCAATCTGCACTTTAAGCCTACAGACTCACTAAAGATGACTGAGTACCCTTCCCTGATCTGTTCTGTGTGCAAATATGCCCACTTGCTGATGTGTACTGGTTCCAGGGAACAACTGTTACACATTCATGTCCTGTCAAATACTGCCATTATTTACCACTCCAGCAATACCCAGTGAAGTATCTATCCCCTTATTTAGCATTGACACATGAAATTTTATCCTAACTCATGTTCATTCAGGTCTAAAAACTTCCAGTTCTTCAAATGTTGCATTTACTGAGTCCCTTTTCAGCCACATCTCCAATAGCTCTACTTCTCCTATAAAAGCAAATTGATGGGCTTTTTAACATCTCCCCTAATTTTATTGACTTCTTTCACCTAGTACTAAACTACTCAAATTCCGCCTTCAGACATGGCACTGACCATGCATTTATTAAACTTTCAGATATGCTCTTCACACTTTCTCAATCTCTTGATGTTCATTCAGCATGAAGAGCTTAAGTTTATTGAATTTGTTAGCCTCTTTGGATCTTTTCTCATGATACCTACAAAACACTTGACAGTGATCAGGTTGCTGCTAGTTAAAGAACACGACTTTATCTCTTTGCCACTTTCATCCAGCTTTCTGCATTAAGCAGTTTCCTAATTCCCATTATATTACAAAGTCTTTGATGCTGAAACTGTTTTTCAGTCTGACGTTTAAAAAGCAAATAGAGTCACGAACTTCTGGTTCAAAACCGGCAATAATATGCTGCTAAAGAAATAACCACTGTTCAGAGGAGGGCAAGAGAAGAGAGGTAGCAGTAAGAAATTGGCGGAGATTTTTCCTTCTTGACTTCCTTCTCTATTTCCCCAGCAAAGGAATGCAGCATAAAACCACACAATTTTATAAAATTAAGAGTTGTAATTTTTGTTAGATTTGCAGAATAGGTTAAACAGCGGTTAAACATCCTATTGAAAAAAACAGGTTAAAACCTGGTGACATTACATACTTCTCTCATCTAATTCATGTCACAGTATTATTATCTCAATAATTGTTTAAAAAAATCCCCTACAAAACTACAGACTGCAGGTATTCTAGGACTTCAGTCGTAAATCATACCAATAAAAAGTTGCAGTGAAACTGACTGCCCTTTTTTCACTCTCTGGCTAACTTGGAAAAAAATTAGGTAATGAAATGAGCTCCCAGAGCTTGTATGCTTTATGTGAAAATGCTGCACCAAAACATCACTGCTTTCACAAATTAAAGTTCTGGCTCAGTGCATGCTCCCCTTGATACATTATCTCTATGTTTTCAATCAAGTATTTTGATGCACGTAAAGTGTTCATATACATAAGAAAAACTGTGATTCAACAAAATACAAGTGGAACATCACCAGAACTGCACACTTTTTCGCTTTCTCTCCATTCAATTCAAAAATAGTTGTGTTTATCGGCTAAATGCTATTTAAGAATGCATGATACTGGGAAAAACGGATTACAGAAGTTGTATTAAAAAAAAACAAACCCACACGCAATTTGTCTAATCCATGCTATTGTAATTACGCTACACAAGTACTGCAGAGACACAACTTTTCAAACTAATAACGGGTGTTTTCCACGGACGCGCCTTGTTGTCCCGCTGTGCCGCAGGACGCGCTCCGGGGAGCAGCTGGGAAGACCGCGGGCAGCGGAGCGGCCGGCGGGTCACGCACCGATGGGAGCGGACGCGCTCCACCCGCGGCCACACGCACGCCACTGCCACTGCCACTGCCACTCGCTCCCGCACCGCGCCGCGGCTTCCCTGCCGGGCGCTTCGGCACAGCCCAGATGCCGCACCCGGCGGGAGGAGCAGCGCGGTGGCCGCGCTCGCCCGCCCTTACCTCAGGTGCAGGTAGTGCACCAGCTTTGTCACCACGGTCACCATCTTCCCGAGTCACCTTCCCCGCCACTGCCTCGGGCGCGGGAGGGACACACGACGAGCGGGGAGACGCTTCCCAGGGACGACTCAGTCAGCGGCTCCTCGCTGCTGCTTCAACCTCCTCAGTGCCCTTGGGGGACAGCGGCTTCGCCCCTCCGCCGTCCCCGGCCCGCGCCCGCCCCGCCCGGCCAGAGGGAGGGGCCGCCCTCCCTCCTCCGACCGCCCGCGCCGGCGGGGCCGCGCCCGGCGTGGCGAGGTCGGGCAAGCCAGTGAGGGGGGCCGAGGATGGCTCGGCCGCGAATCCGGCGCCTCTTCGCGGGGGGAGGAGTGCCGGGAGTCCCGCCGCGGGTGGCCCAGACCCGCCCTGCTCCGCTCCGCTCGCTGCCGTCGGGGCGTTCCCGGCTCCTTCCCCTGCGTTCCGCTCCGCGCCGGCGGCGGGGCCGCCCTGGCGCGAATGGGGTCGGGCCAAAGGGGTAGGGGTGGGAGAGCGTGTGTGGGAGTACAAGGGGGGGAGGTAAGCTGTGAGTGCCCCGCGGGCGTGGGAAGCCGGTCCCGTCCCCGCGGATGGCACGGCTGAGACCTGCGCGGTGCCTCCCAAACGCTGCTCAGTGGGGAAGAGTTAAACGAGGGGCAAGGGGAACGACTGTTGGTCTGGGCAACCTGCCTCGCCGTACGAAAGTGGTGTCTGCGCCCCTCTCCGCTCAGCAGAGGACGGGGAAGAAGAGGTGATTTGATTATGGCGTGTAAGCAGTTACGCAGGAGGATTTGTCATAGTTCTTTAATCTAGCAGCCATAGAGGACTGAAGCAGAACATAGACAAATTCAGTCTGGGAACAATGAAGCACCTTCTGTGTTACCGTAAGGGTACAGAAACACTGAAATTACTTACTACTGGATCTTGGATCTCTTGAAATTTCAGTGATACAATGGATGACCTCCTCATATAAACCACATATAAATCATCTCTACATCTGATTGATTTGGGTTATGGAGAAAATTTCGCGGTCTTTATTGCTGTAAAGATTGGCCTAGATGATCACAGAGCAGGTGATCAGAACAGTAACTCCAGATTTTCAAATCTATGAATATTAATTAATTAGTTTCTGGTGCACTCCAAATTAAGAATATCCCTTCAGCCTTATTCTCCCCTTCTTGGCATCCACCCTAGGCACTGAACCAGACAAGACTCCTGAAAAAAGTTGTATGTACTAAGTGTAACTCAAGGGCTATCATAATGCATACTTGCATACTTGTATGAAGAAAATTTACAAAGAAAAATGTGTTCCATATATTCAGATTCAGAATGCTTGAATAAATGACTTAGTCTACTGAAGGATTTCACTGCGTTGGTAACATTCAGACTACTGAAACTTAGAAACAAAGATAAGCCACAGTATGTAAAGTATTTCCAGTTCTGCAGGGAGTATTTGGGGTCTATGGATAGCTAAGAAGTTTAAATAGTTGATATAAATTAGAAGGCTGAACTGCAAGATATAATTATTCATATACATATATATTCATATACACATATATAGCCATATTCAGTGTACGTATCTATACATGTGCTGTACCATGTACCACACCCTCTTGTAGCTGGCTACTGTAAATTGTATTTCAGTTTTTCTAGAAAGAACTGCTTGGAAATCCCCATAGACAGTAAGAATTTTAAGACAGTCTGTGGTTTGTGGTAGTCTCTAATCCCTTTTGTCTGCACATTCTTAATAGTATCAGACTTGTGAGAAAAGAGTGTTTAGTTTTGGGTATTTTTTCATGAATCAGACAGAATACAGATTTTGTCTCATAAACATATAGGAGATGGTGTAAATAATTAAAATAGGTTTTTTTCATAGTGGATAAATACTGCAAGTTGGATATTTTTGTCCCATTGTACATAAGGTTTTACATCCCACATCCTCAAGCTTATTGTTTCATTAATGTTATTATTTTACTCTATAAATTCTTTCTGTTCTTCCTGTATTTCTCAGCTCATGTCAGTTAAATCTCAAAAATATGTGCCCTTCATTTGCTGACTTGTTCTTGTGCTCTGTGCTGCTCTCTACATCGTTTACCGCTCTGCTCCAGTGGAGCAGAGGTAGACTGTTTCACCTCTAGCAGGTTTATCACAGCTGCCTTCTTTTTTTTTTTGTACTTTGTGATCCCCCTTTCATATTTCTTTTTAGAACATTAGCATTCCTTAACTAATATTTACTTGATAATTCCATGCTTGTATTTATTCATATTTTTATATATTAATTTTTTTTTCAAAAATATCAACAATCTGGTGTAGCTGTGATCTTAAAATGCCATTATAACTCAAACTATTTGTTCCCAAAAATATTTGAATTGTCTTACTAGACTAAAAATTGATCTTATTCAATTTTTTCTTTTTTTCCCTGCAAGAATTCAAACTTTCCATGAAACAAAAATTCTGAAAAGTCTATTTTACAGTTTCTTAAAGGGCCTTTCAAAATGTTTGGAGTAAAACATACGCTTTAGGTGTTTTTTTTCAGTATTGTTTTATTCCATTGTTTAACTTCAGGGGGTTTTGTATCATGTTTGGGTGTATTTCAGTAGTCAAGAGGGTGACATATGTGTTTTGCTTATATTCTGTCAACAGATTCCTACAAAAAGAAATTTTAGATTTTGTGTAATTAGCATTTTCTAGTAGAAAGCTACTCATCAGAAAGTTTTAAATAATTCCAAGGATTGAAAACTTAGTCCGCTATTTTCACTATGCTAGGGATGAAAGCAAAGCTTTTCAGGATAAGGTATTTGGTCGCCCATGGTGGACAAGTGAGGCATAAGCTGTTGGAAGGGGGAAATTAATTCCTAATCCTATTAGCTAATAGACGGCTTATTCCCAGCTGTGTCATCGTATGTTCTTTTTACAGTAGCTATTTCATTTAATACAATTCTGGTTTTTTCACATTCTTACATTTCTGCTTGCAGTCCTCATAGGGATGTACAAATTGGCAAACCTCAGCGTGTCAGAAAAGCACGTCAGGGTAGTGAGGTTGAAACAGAAGACCAGGGTAATAGGTGTAATTATGGGTAAAGAATCTAAGAAAGAGCAACCACCTTTTGAAGTCAGAGCTTTGCCTGCAGAGGAAATCCTTGGGAAAGGATTCGAGTAAGCTCCGTGGAATGAAGAGGTACAGTCTGTATAAATATAGACTCCATCAAAATGCACTCTGAGTATTGTCAGAAGAGTTCACCGACTCTAAAATGGATCAGGTGATTATGATGAAATGTCAGGAGAATATAGGAGCTCTCAGATGTCTTGAGCATATCATATTCTGATACATAAAAGCATCCAGTTCCACCTGGAGAATGAAGTGTTCATAATTTAACACAATCTGCTGGCAGAACTCTGGAGAAGAGAAAAAGAAGAGTCTGGTAACAAAACTGAGTTGCATTTGGTAGCCTGAGACAATTTGCCTTTGTGAGGCTGGTGTGCTATAGCAGCAACTGTCATTATGAGCTCTAGCATTTGTGTAAGACTTAGTTTGGATAATTTTGATTTTTTTTTTTTTTTAATAGAGAAAGCGGATTTGAGAACAGAAATGCACTGCCATCTACTAACATCTGCAAGGTTCTCACTTCAGGCTCAGAAAGAGCGTTTATGATTGCAATAGAATCATAAATGCGTGGTATTTGTACTGTTGGTATGGTCTATTAATCTGGTAGATACATGATGTAATAAAAGCAGCAAAACTTTAATGTCAGTTTTTTAATATTTTCGTCAGATGATCTGTATCATAGACAATACACTTTATCATAAGCAGTACTTAAATGTGCTTATAATTTGCTTTCCTTAACTAAACAATAATATATTTGAATGTTAAAAATTAAATATATGCTTTCCTAAAATTTCCACCCACTGTCCATGTATATTAAGAATATATGGAACAATTTTTCCTATACTCTTTCTGTAAAAGTTATGGTGGTTTGAAATTTTTTGTCTGCCAGTAGTTGGTTGTCAGGTGTAATTTTTGCCTTATTTGGCTCCAAAGCCAACCTGAATCTCTATGAAAAGGACACTTGAGCACTTAGCTATACCATTAATTTTCATGGAAAAAGGCACTTTATGGGGAAAAAAAAAGGTTCAGCTTCAAGGTAACAGCAAGACATCAATTTTCTGTGTTTGAAATTAACATAATGTTTTACATAATGATCCTCTCCGCTGATCATTAAAATAACATAGTTACCTCGGCAACTGGAACAGTCTGCAAATGTTATCTAGTGATACTAACACGTTCTAAAAATACATACAACAAATAAGATCTGAAACATTATCACTTGGTTGAAAAATATTTTTTTTCAATAAAACTACCTTCTGGTCTAAGCAGATTTTTGTGAGAAAAATTTAATTCAATGTAACTTTATGCAAAACTGATTTTAATTGCTCAAAACCTGAAGACCCTATTTTTTGTTTCCTGACAATGGAAAAACAGTAGTTGCTTTTCAATTACATTACACTCAATTGCATTTTTCTATGAATGTTTCAATGGCAAATGTCCAGGAAATAAAATTTGTTTCTAAAGCAAGTGTTGAATGCTTAAAAAACTGCTGGAAAATATGGCATACCAAATAATTGACTGATGAATCCTATCTAGGGAGTTTTCTGCTTTAGATCTGAGTGTCTCCACTGTCATTGCAACCCTCTCGTTCTCTTCTTGTTGGTACCCTTGTGAGTCTGACCTGAAAATCTGAGATCTAATGGGACTAAAATGAATTGGCGTTAATACTCTTCACCTTTTTTCTTTTTCAAGCAAAACTTAAGAAACTGTGTTCACTGATGATTTTAGGTGTCTTAAAATGCTTTTTGTGTATCGTTGATTTACTGAAAAGTTTTGCCAGGACTAGTTGCCAGCGCATCTCCCATTAGAATGGAAAATTGCTCCCAGGCAGGTAAGTTGGCTCATATCCCTTAAGTTCTCTTTCATCTTGCTGGGTATTGAAGCCGCTACACCCTTGAAACACCCTCTGCCTTTGCCACTCTCCTGTGAGTGTATTCTAAGGAATACTCCCCACTTTTCTATTTGGTATAATTTTCCAGTGAAGTTGTTAAAACAATTCCTTAGAATTCAGATTATTTTTAAATACTAAATTTTAATTCATGTAAATACGATTTGCTGTTGAATTTGCTCATGTAATTTGGCTAATATCTACAAGTTTCATCAGTTGATACCATAGGAGATATCAAATGCCTTGATCTTTTTTGTCAATTTTAATGGTATCTCTTTGTGTGGGACCCCATCAAGGTTTATAAAATCCATCAAAGCACTTTTTTTCAGTATACTTTGAACACTGTTGATGTAGATTTTAGTTGAAAAGTTTCTGAAGACTGTTAGGAAATTGGTAATTCTTAACGTATTTGAACATTTTGCTATCACCCATGTGTTTTTTTTAAGCACTTTTCCTTTGGATGCTGCAAATCTGGTGACAAGATTGCTCTGAGAGAGGGTCTGGGAACATATAAGTGGTCCTTTCATACAGTATTGTTCCCATAGAGATAATGGGAACTTTGCTTTGGAAGCAGGAGTCAACCATTTGTTTACAGGTCACTTTGCAATTGCGCAGCAAATTCTCTTGTATTATGATTTATTTTCATTGGAAAGTACGTAACGGAAATGGCCAAGCTGTTACTACCTTTGATTTAGGACAAAGACAGCGAGGACTCAAAGTAATTTTCACCTTCCTTACAGGCTCCAGTTTCAACCATCATCCTTCTGTCCGATTGCCACTGTTTTCTAGGGGTTGCCAACCTCAAAAGATTGTGGCCAAGGCCTGTCCTCAGGTTTTGACTGTCCGTGGTTGGTGTCATAGTGTCACCCCACAAATACCCGGTCCAAGCCCATGCCATGCTACATGTCAGGACAACGTTTAAGCACACATCCTTCTCTTCTTTAACCATTGCTGGTAGAGGAAACCTGAATGTATGAACTGAGAGAGGACTGCAAGGTAATCCTTTTGTGTCCTGAATTGGAGAATAGATGGAGTAAGATTTAAGTCCATCACAGTGCATGCCTGCCCTACAACACAGGCATAAGTATCCTGATACATCTGAAGAGGGACTCTAAAGGGATCCATATCAATCTCCTTGAGCAGAGGAGAGGTTGGGGCATAGTCTCACACTAAAAGTTTTAAAGCCAATAATAAAGGTATTAATTACACCATCAAATTTTATAACCATTCCTAAGACCTTTATCCTCTCTGCTATCTAATGAGAGAGTGCATGCTGTCTGGGGCCATGATTAGCTCACCAAAATAAAGAGAGATTAGAGTATTAGACATTACTGAGCAGATGGATCATTACACAGGAGTCTAAGCTAAGAACTAAATATTCTAAGTACGTCACATTCGGAAGACACGAAATGTTTAAATGAAACTTTAAATACCTGTGGAAATTAACAGGAATCCAGCTTTATGGTGTGTCAACATACATACCAGATGATGGAATAAAGAATGTGTAAGGCTTTCACATTTTTCTCAGTTTAACAAAGCTCACTTGGTCAAAAGACTATGGGCCACAGGAATATCCAATGTAGAAGATTGAAGGTGACTCATCTACCTTGCTGGTGATCTAGTATTATTCATACTGTGTTTTCTGTATTTATTGCAGTTGTTGGTATTTTTAGGAATACAGAAATAATGAGTACTGTAGAGTTTTGTTTTGTTTGCTTTTTGAAGTCTGAATACAAAAGAGATGGAAATGTTGATCAAGCAATTTGCAGAGCTGGAAAAATGACAGGCTTAGTTTGTAATAACCAGCTCTTTACTTCACTAGGAAATGATAAGGATTTTAACATATATTTTTACTAAAATGCCAACTAAAACCCACTATGTTTCCTGTACTCCATAGTTTGATATTTGGCAGTTTTTACAGTATTGAGTTAGTTTGTCCCAGAGCAATTTTTTGAATTGGTTTGCCCTTTGACATTACATGGAAGGCAGTGGCATTAGCCACTTTCCTAGGCATTAAAGTCTGAAAAAAAAATAAAAACCACCCTCATTTCATTCACGTTCTTTGTTATATGAAAGACACTTCACCATTTGGATCAAGGTTGAATGCAGAGCCCTTTAGAGAGAGGGCTGAATGGAAAAGAACTATAATCTGTCTCAGTAGGTGGTTGGATATGATGAAAAGAAGTTTCTTGCCTCTGAAAAGAAATCTTAAAGTTACTCTACACATGTTATTATTAAGCTATGTCATTTGTGTAGTGTTCCACTGATTTCTGTACCTAATGTTTGCAACTTCTAATCCTCTTCCCTGCAAACTCTGCCGGGAAGTGGATAAAGTCTCCATCTACTTGTAACATTTCCTAGACTGATTACACCCACGCTGATACCTGTGTAAACTTTTGACTACTAGACTGTATCACAAGGGGTTGAATAACACCAAACCTACATCAACTAAATTAGACAATATTCCTATGACTGGCTGAGTCAGAGAGCAAAGAATTCTGAAAGTTCCAGGGTGGGAGTCAGAGGCATTACACCACAGATTATAGTTGTAACTATGGAAGTGGAGACCACCTGTTCTAGAATCATGGATACATCAGCAGAAAAACAGATTGCGGTGTACAAGAGGCACACAAGTCCCACGTCATGAGACTCCACTGCTACAAGTTCAGTCTGCAGTTTTTCTCCTTTCACTGATCTTATCTGTTTTTGTCTTCTTGTTTCTTGTTTTCTTGTGCCTTTTTTTCCAAGTACATGTCCCTGTTGTTTTCTCTGTTTTCCTTTTGGTTTCTGTAGTGGGTCTTTTCTTGCTGTGTTCAACAGGTCCATTGTGAAATAAACAATGCCCTTCATTTCCTCCTTCTTTCTCACCTGTGTCTTGACTGTTATCAATTAGTCACATGCAGATTGTTCAAGTGGGCACTTTATCATTGTTCCTGTAACAGCCAGGTTCATCTTATTCAAAAGTACCATTTTGGTGTATCAGTTAGAAATTACACAGTATAATATATTAACTCTGAAGGCTTCTAACCAGGTAATGCCCACACAGATATAGCTCGTGTTGCTTACATGATGAATATTTATTTGTATAATACAAAATTTGCCTACACTTTAACATTATGTGTAATATTTATCATGGGGCACAACAGTGAAAGTGATACAAAAGACGAAATAAATAATGTTGAAATTGTCTCACCATTCCATATCTGAAAGTAATGCAAAAACCTGATGACCATTTAATAGCTGGACTTGGGCTTTTAGTCCTCAATAGAATCCTTGCTGTAATTCTTTTTCTAGTGTTGGCCTAGTTATATGTGCTTTGGAGAAATACTTGGACTGAAGCACTCTTCGTACTAGTCTGAAGGTATCTGTTGCTGGTGATTTAAGATTTTAAATAGAAAATAAAAATGTTAAGACTGGGCTACAAGGTGCAGCTGGGCTGACATGCGTAGAGGAAAATCCTGTCAGGTTAAAAATAGAAACATGTTCCACCTGCGGATTAACCTTATATCTAATCCACTGATGTTTTACCACATGGCACACTACCTACACACACAAACTCTGTGAGGAAGAGGACAGAGGCATGAATTTGCATTAGACCCTACTTCCTTCCCATCCATTTCTATAGTTCTGAAATAAAACAAACCCAGAAGAAACGTGTAAACATTTTCCAAACATATAATACCAGACAGTTATCTGCATACTAATGTTTCTGGAGATACAAATCCACAAACTAAAAACAGTCCATGCCTCAGCACGGTGATCAGTTAATTCACTCTCCAGAGTTATCCCTTCTGAGTTCAGTGTGCAGCATATTATGCTGAAAAACTTCGAAAGCCTACATCTATCAAGAACATTGGATTTACATACCTTGTTTGTCTCTAAAATGACTTAAATATCTATCATTCATGAGAAACAGTCCTTTTTTTGGTAGTTTTCTGAAATGTGCTTCTCATTATATATGTATTTTCAGTACTGAAGTTTAATTGAAAATTTTAAAACTTGCAACAAATTTAAAGATGTTTGATTAGATCAACAGGGGACTGATTCTTCAGAGGCATTATCTGTTGAGTGAGATTAAGGTAAATCCAACATTTAGCACTCTTGTGCAAACAGCAATCTAGTCTTGCTCTCCTAAGCAAACTTCAGCTGAAATCCAATCATTGATTTCATATTTAAGATGAAGTTGCCTTCTAGCAATTTTCCTGTTACAATTTTATTATGATTAAAGACATAAAGAGTAACTTGAAGCCACTACTATGGTTTGTTTGTTGTTTTTAATTACCACTACGCATAAACTCACACTTTGGCATTGGCCACTGGCAGCTGAGGAAAAGAGAAAGGGATATGTAGAAAAGTGCCTTTCAGTAGCATTTGCCGTTCCTCTTTCCAGCACAGCCAGACCATAAATGCATCCTTAGCGGAAGAGAAAATAGCCTGAAGCTATTGTAGAAAACATTTGTCTGTAGCATCCTGGAAGGAAGAGGGTCAAACCAAACATTAGGGGTTGTACCTCTGCCTCCTGTTGTATTGGGTGGCTTTTAAGTGAGAGCTTTAACTTAAAGATGGAATGAGATGCAGAGGTGTATGCTGTTCACTGGTTCTTCTTTGCCAGGAGTTTGCCAGTAAAGATCGCTTTAAAGCTACAGTGATTTATGCCAGATAGGGTGACTTTAAAGTTTTGCAGTGCTTGTGAGTGGTCAGACTGCAGCCTAAATTAGAGTCAGCATTTCATAAAACACAACAGGTAACAGACACCCTGAAAACATTACATTCAAATATAATTTTTCCTTTTCCTTGTAGGATTTTGCAGGAATGTTGTATCATTGCTCTTATCCTCCTTACGGCTTCTTTGTTTTTAAAAAAGACACAGTGTATCCAACTAATTGATTAATGGAAAATGTGCATACAAAAGTTGAAAGTGATGACATTGACATTGCAAAAAAACAGAAGACACAAGAGGTCTGGTAAGATAAACATTAGGCAGTTTCTATCTTCATTTTAATTACACTCTTAATGAAACCATAGAAATCATACAGATATAAAAGCAAGTTCTAATTTTTCTTTTCAAAAATCATCTAGAATGGGGTAGATGAAGTTGTCTTTGAACAAGTAGTATGCCAAAATTTGTCCTCCACAAATCATTGAGATTACTCCAGATCCTGAAAGAAAAGATATGGCTGGTTTGTATTATTTTTTTATAGTGGAATACAAGCTTTAGGATAAAACTTTAAACTGGCATTATTTTTGTCTTCAATTTTTTTAAAAATGGCCCATCTACTTAAATATTTTGTTCAAGGATTGAACTACCTACAAAGATACCAGACCAGCAGCTGCTGATGCAAAACCAGTTGCAGGACAGGGAATTTATTTGCCTCTCCACATCATTTAGGAGTTTACTGCAGCCATCAATCTTTGTTATCCATCATATAAGAAGGAAGAACAGAACCTGTCCTTTTCCCTAAACTGTTTTTCAAGATAATCTGTTTTTCAAGTACAAATCTATGCTTTTAATTTTACAGAAAATTAAACATTCAGAAACGTAGGTTTGCCATTCACTTTGAAGAAACGTGGTGACTGGAATTTGTCTCATCTATCTTAAGTACCTGTACGTAGTTTTTATAAAACTTGCCTCTGAAAGTGTGTGGTTTTTTACATTGACTGTAAAGGGTATCAAGGAAGACTAGTTTGGACAACTGTCTTTTTGACACCTGAATTGAGATAGTTTGATTAGTCAGGACTTAATCATGACTTATTTCAAGTTATGTGTCTGCTGTTTGTTTGCAAGATTAACATAAGCTGAGCACATCCTGGTTTTAATAGAGATTTTTCTTAAGATGAGGCAAATGCTAGTCCAGCATTACTTACCTGTGTCATTAAAAGAAGTATAAATGAAAAGCCTATATTTCTTCTTTAAATGTTCAAAATTCTCAGATTAGTGAGGCAACAGAGAGTTAATAGAAACAATTCATACTATAAATAGTACACAGACTCTAACAACTTAAACTTTAAAGAATGTAATTATACCTAATGCCAGCCACCAGTGTAACATCAGGGGGAATTCAGACATAACTGCAAGAAAAAGAAAAGTAGAAATGTAAATTTTAAAACTGTAAGGATCAGGATATATAAACAGTGCACTATGTTATCACAAGCTTCTTCAGCATGATGCTTCAA
>VZRE01008143.1:0-10001 GCA_013396775.1 Cephalopterus ornatus
CAGTACCTCCCAGAATAATCTTCTCTGTAATTTTGCCAGTCACTGAAGTGAGACTGGCAGTCCTGTAGTTTCCAGGATCAGCCTTGCCCTTCTTGAAAACTGGGACAATGTTAGCCAGCTTCCAGTCAACTGGGACCTCTCCAGGTTCTCAAGACTTCAAAAATCACTGAGAGGCCTCATGCTGATATCAGCCAGTTTTAAATGTTTTTGGATGAATCCCATCAAGCCCCGTAGACTTACAGGGATCCAGCTGGAGCAGGAGATCCCGCAGAAGTTCATGTCCCTGTTTGTGAGGTGACCATTTTTATCCTGTAACAGGCTGCTGTTGTTTCTGCACTGTCATTTGCTAGTAATGTTTTTTAAGAACCTCTTTTTGTTTTTTCCCCCAGTACTGTCCAACTTCAACTCCTCTTGAGCTATGGCCATACAAATTTTCTCTCTTAAGTGGCAAGCAGCATCTTGGTACCTCAAATAATTTAAAAAAATTACTAAAATAAAAACTTAAAAAATAGTTAAAATGGAGGGTCGGAAGGTATATTGGTGTTGTACACAATTTCTCCTTCCTGCCTAATCTTGTTTTGATAGCTGAACACTGGGAAAAATACCTGGTTTTCCTTGCTGCTGTCGGAGACTTGTTTTAACTGTAAAAAGATGACTGCAGAGCTTCCAGATGTATTTCTTTTGTCTTGTATTTTGAACTATTTTAAGTATTTCTAGCATAGAACAAGGAGGAGGGGGGCAGGAATCAAGGAGATCCTGTTTTGCTTGTGCATACAATAGCAGAGATTAGAGGTTTTACATATTTAATCGAGTCTTGCTTCTTATTTCACAGCATTTGGTAGTCATTGTTTTAGTGTGAGAGAGGAGGAAACACTCTGCCAGTGCAATTCCTCTCCTTCCTTGCAGCTCAGGTTTGGTCTCTCAGTTGCCATATCAGTCGCATCACCACTCCTCACTCAGCTCTGCCTGCAGATGGTGAGACCTGAGTTGCCAATCTGGTGAGCTGGCCAAATCGTTGCCAAATCCTTCCCTCTCCCAGAGCAAAAGACTGTTTCCCTTCCTGTCAGCTTTATGGCTGATCTACAGTAGAAGGATAGATAGAAGTGACTGGTGCCTTGTCCACACACAAGTCATAGTCTGTTGGGCACAAAGGTGATAGATGTTGCCAGGCAGCTGTCTGCACCGTGGACTAGTTTACTTTTCTTTGCAGTGCCATCCACACCCCTGAAGCAAACACTTTCCTATTACCAAACAAAAAAAGCTTTGTAATTCAACTTGAAAGAAAGGTGCCAGACTGGGGCACATCCACTGATAGATCATCTCACCTCTCTGGGCTGTTCAGCAGTGCAGGTAAGCTAAGTGGCACAGAAAGCAACCACTTTCCATGATGTACAAACACACATGGACTTCGATGGATCCTCTCCAATGGTTTTTAGGGCATAATAGAGAAAACCTCTAATATCTGATTGAAGTGCAGAGTCTCCTTCAGACTGTGCCAGTAAGTTAGCAAAGTATTTGTTTTCTTTTAAGAAGCTTTAGGCTCTACATCTGTATAATTTTTGTAAACTGGTGGACCTTACTTCTTTATAACAAAACAAAAAAACTTGCCATTCTTTTTTGGGATGCTGTTGAGAGACTAAGTATCACTAGATCACTGCTCTCAAAGTCTCCAGTCCCAAGGTGGGAAGTAAACTCATGCAGAAGATTTGGTCTAAGAAGACTCATGCTTTCACAGCAGGAAAACCACTCTGATCTCACACAGGTGCTGAGCAAAATTAGCTCAGAGAACCATGCCTGAGAACCATGGGTAGGGAGACTTATTTGGACACCAGATCTCCTGGTATAATTTTTGGTGACCAATTCAGCACATAATGAAAATGACAAGTGAACAGGCTGCTGATTTAAGGAGTTTTTTTCACTGTTACAGTTGGTTTATTTTAGATGCCATACTAGAGGAGGGCATTACAGTTTGTACACGAACATTCCTGCTTTTCATCTAGCAAAACTCGAAATGCTAGAACCTAGATGCATTCTGGGTCCTTCAGAGGCATCATGTTACCCAAGTGAAGTGCAAGCATCATGGTTTATAAACATCATGTAGCTTGGGCATATAATAAGAGAGATGGGTTTCATCATTTGCAGTTTATGAGTTGGTGGAGAAAGCACTGCTCCTGCAGTGGAGAGCTTAGAGCATTCAGTTAGTTTTGACCCTGCCTCTTGGAAGGGTCTCCGTCTTTGCCTTCCCTGGACAGAGGCAGGCCTCTGTCACTTAACCATGTAAATGGGAAGCTAAATGTTAGACATGAAAATGGAAACAGCCCATACTAACAGTACTTTTTTGTGATACCAGGCAGTGATGCTTGGCTCGATACCTCATTGGCAAAATATCCTTACTCATCTTCCTGCTCGAAAGGTGGCTACGAAGCTGGTGTGGGCCCCTCAGCATCCCATGATGAGCCTCTCTGGCAGGGTGTGGAGCACTGAGTGACCAGCCCACAGCTCTGCCTTGCCCATGGCAGGTAGCTGGGCAGAAATGGGCCCAAGGTGCGGCTCACTGCCTTAACCTGCTCATTCCTGCCTCTCTGTCCCATTGGCTGCAGTGGCTCACAAACCACTGCAGGAAGCAGCAGATCCCATGTTGACTTTTTCCACACTGCAGCTGTGTAACTCTCATCCTGTGCAGTTTACTTTTGACAGCAATGACAGCCAGCTGAGCTTTGGCTTCAGATTTAGCACAACGATTAGTGTAACACGCAAATAATAATTTTGTTGTAACATCTGCCATCCTCTCAGGGTGAGGCTGGGTGTTTTACCCGTGGGCTGACAGTTGCTGGATGCATTTCATTAGGTTCCCAGACACACCCTGGTTTCTGTATAATTTATGTGCTTATTAAAAAGGGAACAGAAAAACCTCTTCTGTTCCCAATACTTGATTTAATAATAAACTCTCATTTCTGTTTGTGAACAAGTCTTTCTTCCCAACCTTCATCTCGCAGTTTTGGCTGTTGTGGTCTGAAGTTACAACAGTAGAAGACAATCTGTGTTGGCCATTGAAAATATGAGAGAAGAGAGTTTTGCAATTTTTATCTCTCCCTGCTGTTGTATATGGGAGAAGAACACTGAAAACCTACTCCCTTAACCCCAGCAGTTTCATCTTTTTCAAAAAGCAAAATAAAACAAAACACACACACACACATTAAAAAAAAAAAAAAAAAAAAAAAAAAAAAACAAAAAAAAAAAAAAAAAAAAAAAGACCAAGCAGCTCTTTACACTAGATGGCAGTATGGATAGTTCAATGGGAAAGTTGTTTTATTTCAAAAAATAGTAAGAATGATGATAAACAGTATTCAGTATTAAAAAAAAAATCACTTTCAGATGATGATGAAATCACTTTTCACTGCTTGTCCACCGCACATTTGTGTTGAGGAGGAGTGTGTATTCCAGATCTGAAAAGCTTGGGGTTACAAATAATTGCATTTTTCTCCTTTTCATTTCTTCCTCTAATATTTCAGAAAAGCTAAGGTCCTATAGGGCTGAATGTTCATCTACTCACTTTTAAAGATGTGTAGCTGCTGTCCTGCAGACATAACCCTGAGGAGGATTCTGATGAATGGAGACAATTGCTAAATATTGAGAACTAAGCTAAAATTGCTGGCTATGACTAGACATTACTGGTCAAGGATTAGCAGTGGATAAACAGGTGTCTCACGTGCAGAGATCTTGAAAGAACTATCAACATTGAGCTATAATTAAGAAAAATATAGCATCCTTCTATATATAAAAATATTGAGCCCAATAGATAAACTTAGTTAAATAACAGGATGTTTGCCCCATATCTGAGTGACAATGTGAGAGTAAAATCCTGGTGAACACTGGCATTCTTTTATTGAAATTCAGTAGTGCTACTTTACACTGAAATAAATTGAAGGGCAGACCTGAACTGTGACATAGTTTCTGAAGTCCTCCTCTGACCAGCTGGCCACAAACCTTTTGGATGCAGGAAAAAGTAAAGGTCCTCATTCTGAGCCACTCATACCAAGGCATGTCTGGCTGTGAGATGGTTGGGTTTGTGGTCCCACATTTGCTCTTAAGCAAGACCTGTCTACCAGAAGAGAGAAGGGATCCACATGGAAAGAAAGTCTAGATAATGAATGACAAATGCACTTGCATTTATTTTTGAGTTAGGAAGAAAGTTGCTATAAGGTGTAAGAAAACTGTTTCTGCTCAACCTACCTCTTGTGCATTATTAGAAAAAGTACCATACGGGCACCTCTGCAGAAAACTTGAATTTTCTTAGATGTGTAAAAGTGTATTTTCACCAAGTGTTTTGTGGTATGTCCTCAAGCTCTCATACATAATGCAAATAAGAAACTAAGATTCGTGATTTGAGACTGATCATCACAAGGTTTTAAGGTTAAGATAATTATGTTGTTAGGGCAGAGAATTATGAAGCTTTTAATTGCAAATAGGTATCCAATAAGTAAGTATCCATTGTATCCAGTACTCAGGTGCTCTTACACTGAAGTAACAGCATCTTTCCATGACTTGTGCTATCTGGAGGAGGTAAAAGTATAAAAGATAAAATAATTTAAAAAAAAAGGCACACAGTCAACAGTAGGAATAAATCTCAGTTTACAGACTATCAAACCTGACATCTGTTAAGCAAGCAAAAGCGAATTATAACACTTGTAATGTTCTGTGTGTCTATATAACAAAAGCTTTCAAATAAAAATGCTCCTTGTTTTTCTAAAAATACTGCGAAGAAAGCAAGAAGGTTTGGGAAAAATAAAAGTATGTGATTGATATTCTTGACCTGGCCAAGGTACTTCATGAAAAAATGTTTTGATCTGTAAGGCCAGTTAAGCAGAAATAAAATGGTCAGAATGCTGATTTTAAGAGGCTTAATTTTTGTATTTGCAGGCTCCATATTCTTTCCCTGTCTTATTCAGATGTCTGCTAGTTAACACACTGGATTATTCATTAAGTTGACTACAATTCAAAGTTTGTCCACAAATGTATGCTATTTGAATGAGTAGTTATTCTCTATTGCCCGTCACTCTTATTAAGCTTCTTTAAAAAAGCTCTCTTGTACAAGTTAACTGAAAACACAGACAAAGGTTAGGCACTCGCTGAAGAAGCATGTCATATCTAAGCACAGCTTGTGATTGCAGCCTCAGCCAACGTTTTCTGCAGGCTGCTGGGCAGAGACCTGGTATTAGTCTGTGGTTCTGCTCGTACCTGCTAGGTTTCTCATCCCCTGCTTAATTGCCCTCTCAAGTGTGTCTCTGCCACAATTCATACCCATGCTGAAAGTTGCCATCCTTCATGCAACTAATAAAATTGGGCCAGAGACACATAGAAAATGTCACTTTTTGCTTAACTGTTAGACTAACTGATATTGTGGTTTAGTCAAGGGTGCAATTTATTCAGCTGAGAAGATACTGCACTGTTTATTTTAAATGTCTAGGATTTTGCTTAAATACAAAATAAAACAATCTATAACTTTATCATCTTGTTCTGAGATAGAAAACTAGGTTAGAGCCATAACATTATGTGGTCAGATTAGTGTACATCTATATAAGTGTCCTTCTGAAGTTAATAAGCAGTGACCGGTTTCATAAAAAAAGTTAGGAAAGATATTCTGGGTAAAGAGAATGCAGTTGGTTTTGTCCATAAACTCTGTAACATGTCCAAGTTAAAAAAAAAAAATAGATGAGGAGAAAAGATGCTTCAGTTTTCACCTCATACAGACCTTCTGTTTTCTCTGCTTGTATTGTATTAGAAAAGGATAACAAAACTAGTATGTTTTACTTTTTCTTCTCTCCCTTTTCAAATAAAAATCTGTTAGAGCAGGCAGACCCCCTGGGAGTTTTCCAGTGTCCTCTCCCTACCTATGCATTAGTTCATGGGATTCCCACATATCTGTATCTTGATTACAGAGAATGAATTAATTTAAGACATTATGAAGAAGAAAGAAATCACTCAGACCCAAGAAAACCTTACTTGGTTTGGAAACTCTAAAAAAGCTCTTTTTGAAATAATACATGATGGATGATATGTCACTTCAGAAATACAGATTATCAAAAGCACATGAAATCTGTCTTCTATTTAAAAATCCACACCCCCCTTTTCTGCTCTGTTTCTCTTTCATGATGTCCACTACCAATACATAATTTGCACTGTGTCCAGTATAGGGCAATGTTTCTGGACAACCATTTCCCTAGGGGTGCTTATGAAGAGTCATTGCTCTTTATTTCACGCTGCGGTACTAAACAAACAAACAGAAAACTCAACTCCTCCTTCCAATTTAGAGTTACAGATGACATTAAAAGAGAGCTAGCAGTGCCAATGAAAAGACTGTGGTCTACCAAAGATAAATGGAAATGCATACATGCTATAATATAAAAGTTACAGAAAATTGGGTAATAACTGGTTTATATTATGCTGTAACCACTGGGCTGAGCGTGCTCGAAGTCAAGTATATTTCTGTGAGCAAGAGAGAAAGAATTTGTTGACATGAACAATTGTTAAATGCCAGTGCTTTGACCTGGGGCAAAAGGAAGCTTGATTTGCACAGCTGTATCTCACTGATAGGACATCTCCTGCAGAACTGAAGCCTCTGTAGGAAAAGATTGGGTTATTCCAAAGAAAACTCTACCGAGTACTCTCTGCACATTTTTTTAGAAAATTGTCTTGATTAGATACTGGCTGAATTAGTTTGAACTGAAAGGAACATACAATTTCCTGAAGAAGTAGACACAATACTGGGAAATGAGATTTGTCCTTTTATCTGTTGATTATTCACCATCAATCAGTAAATAACACTGATATTACTGCCAGGTTTTACACTGCCTTAGCTAGTTCTGCCCTCAGTAGTTTAAATTGTGCTGAAAAACTTATATTTTCCAAGTAAAGCAGAGACTAGAGATGTGTGTATGTGTGTATATACAGCCGTTTATTTTTGTATGTTTGAGTCTTGGACTACTTAGTGGAAAATGGTCACATCTTTCAAAATATTAGAGGCATGTCCAGATGAAAGGGCTGGTCATCATTTTGAATGCTTTGCCCTGAGCTGTTGACCAAGCTTAGGAAGCAAGTAGCAAAGTTAGGGTTTACAACTTTGCAAACTTCTCCAAGAGAAATTTTGTCTGAAAATTTTTGCTTCACTTAATGAAGTTCAATCATTCAGTGAGTTATTGGGCAATTAAACCATTTTCAGAGAGGGCAACACACCAAGAAGCAGACCCCTGTGAGGTCAGCCACTCTGTGCACATAGAAGCTCTGATCTCAGTGGAGTGTGTTGTGTGCACGGCAACTGCTTTGAACCTGGGCTGGACTCCACTGTGAGTTTACTGAAACAGGTGCTTATCAGTTGGCATGGGTCACTGCTTTCATATTTTTACCACTAATGCCTGGGAAAGTTGGGTGTTTGTGCATCCTGTACTTGCCTATTGTTAAAATTCCGTCTGACATTCTGTGAAATAGGTGGGAATAGTAATACCTTGGCACTTGCTGTTAGCTTTTAGTTTATCAGCTCCCAGTATCCCCTAGCTTCAACTAAAAGAAATGGCTGGGCTAGAGGGCAGGATGGGGCAGCCCAGGCTTCGGTTTGGGGCATATGCATATGCACGCTGCCTTCAGCAGGTCCCAGTGCTGCAGGCTGGTCTAGGAAATGAATTACTCAATTGGCAGTGTCTCCTTGTGGGTGTTTTTGCTGCTGTTCTCACTCTCTGAATGCACCTGCTGTGGGATCTTAACCATCTTGCAGGATTGAAGACAACATACTGCAAACTATTAGTAGTGCAGATCACTGGCAAGTGGTGGGGAGCAGCCACCATCTCCTGTGAAACTTACACCCCTAGAGCTAGGGAGGCTTACAGATCTTGGTATTTGGGTCAAAATTCAGAGGTTTTTATGAGTGTTAAAGTGTAGTGTGCACACGTAGGGTTTTACTGGCCTAACTGCTTTAGTGAATTCCTACCTTTTGAGAATCAAACAGGGTCTTCATAATTCCATTAAATCTTGCCGTTGTTAGCTGAGGAGTCTCCATATTCGGATAGAAAATGTTCCTGGCAAAAATGTTATGTCTCTCTTGGCTTGCACCACCTCTCCCTATCCTGTTTTGCTTTGAATTGTGTTGGTTGGGAATATTAGGTAGTCTACTGCAGCACCTGTGGTATGGGGGCAGGAGCTACAGGCCCTGCCAAATGTAGAGGTATTTTCCTGTTGACGTGCATATAGAGATGTAGGAATTTTCTTTTGAAAGTTTTCTAAAACTAGCACAAGGCTGCCACAAGTTATTATGATGCACTTTGATTTTGTAATATACGTAAATAACTGTCATTTAATTGGCAGATCTGGCAAGGTCAAGAATAGGACTGACTAGGACATGAAGTATAGACAATAAATAAAATTAATAAATAATCTCATCTAGGATTAAAGGTTGGTATGAGTTGGCAGGAAATAATTAAAACACATGCACTGGGAGATTTGCGTATCTTTTATTACTCCTACTTTTCACTAATGCAAATTTCTGCCCATGCTGATAGTACAAAGCTGGTGCAAAACACAGCTGGCCCTGAGGGATAGTGAGAAGTCTGATGTCTGTTCCCCCCCATACTCCCTTTAGTGGTTGCTCTGTCGAGGTATGCACTGCTATGCCCACTGATGATTTTGGCAAATTTTTGAATGAACTGTGTAGGTTCCACCTGATGGGGAGCAGAAACCACCTGCCTTGTCACCAAAGCTGGAAAAAAAAAGTAATTGCTTCATAGTTTTAAGTGTTGTGGTTTGAATGTTAAAAGTGATTTTTTTACTGCCATTAATCGCTGTTTGTACACTGAAGAGGGTGACATGGTAAACTTTTTAGTGAGGTCACTTTCTTGAACTGTGAAATTTTGTTTAAAAAGCAAAAAAGCTAATTTTTGTAGAAAGTGCAATCACCACTGGGTGCATTGGACGTAACTTTTGTTCTTGTGGAAACAATCGCTTGTTCTGAAATACTCTGCTTTGGTACTCTGAAATATCACTCTGAGAATCAATTTTTCTTTGGGGTCAGGTTTTTCCAAGTTCCTTTTATACACAGACAAAACCGTGCAGCTGCCACTTGATGATATCACACAGAACTGCAAGTGCATTGTGGAGAGCGTGTCCCAGTTGTGGAGAGAAGATGGCGTTCAGGAGCCTGACAGGATTTTGTTAAGATGAGCTCTAATCAGTACTGCGTTATGCAGCAGTTTGTATTGGCAAGACCAGTGCTTCTCAGTGCCGCAAAGAGCTCAAGAATCTGTCATCCTCGTCTCAAGTGATAATGCAGATGAGTACAGTGGATCACTGAATACATCTTCCTACGGTACTTTGCTCTGCATGATGAATGGATGAAACTAACAATGTTTCTGAAGGACTGTTCAAGTATCTTTGTGCTGCTTCTTGTGTCTCTGATTTTCTTTTGTCCTCGTTTCAGACACAGGCAAACAGATTACTGTCTAAGTAACTACAAAACTCAACCTGCAATATTTTTTTTTCTGGAACTGAGGCCTTGAAAGTTGTTCCCAGGGAGAAATTAATTACGTCTTTAGACAGCAGTTGTCTCTTTCCATCATGAGTCAACTTTAACTTGCAGTATTTATCAACACTTTTTAATATCATGAAATTTATATTTACAGATACTATTCATATGCATAGAGTAGCAGTGTTTCCTAGGGATTTTTCATTTTTAAAATGTGTAATCGTCATTGCTGCTTTGAGTGCTATTTTGTTATTGCAGCAAGGTGAATACATACTAATCTCACGTCTTCTGGGAGGGGCTGGGTGGTGTCTTCACAGGATAGAGAGTAATAGGGAGCAATTTCTGCTGTTCTGTCCCACCTTGCCTCAACAACCCGTGTGCTTCTGAGAATGAACAGAATGTTCTCCCCATGGTCGCATTCCTTCTGCCACTGTTCACTGCTGCAAGTCAGTAAAACAAAGTGGAATTTCTTAAAGCTGCCTTTTTTTTTTTT
>VZRE01008147.1:5911-36138 GCA_013396775.1 Cephalopterus ornatus
TTTGTTACACTTGAGGAGCTGAAAACAGAGGGTTTTCCTCTTCACACTCTTCACTTAGCTTATTTAATACAGTAGTGGCCTGGTTCCACCCTTCCACTCTCAACAACTGTGGGTCATAATGTAACATATATGAACATTTTTTTTTTAAACTAAATAGATATTATATCCTAAAAAATTACCTTCATCCATGGTAATCAGTCTGTTTCTCAGGGCCAGTGTTTTCACAGAGATGAGATTAACTTCTGGTATTTTCTGAAAGCCTCCTACACTGTGTACATAAATATTTAACCTGCAAAAAATGCAAGAGCTTCACTAGGCAACAAGATACCTGCAGAAAGTAAAATGAGAGACATGTATCAGGTTTCTTCTCACTGATTAGTATGGTGGGAAATGTTGGTTTTACCAGCAGATTAGAATTTACTAAATGAAACCAAATGCTGTAGAAAGCACATATGTACTGATATTTATATGTAAAGTCATATGCAAATTTATTAGTAATATATTAAGTAATACTTATAAGTATATATGATAAGTATATATATGCTGTAGAAAGCATATATATATACTATAACTGAAAAAAAAAAGGCAGGCTGATGTTATATATCTGAAAGCAAAAATATCCACAAGGGGTATTTTAGAAGTGTTTCATTAGAATATTTTACAAACCTCCACTCTTCCCCATTTCAGCAGAAACAATGTGAAATAGTATTCTGTTACATTTCCAGTAGTGGTGAAACTGGTAGAGATGCAAGTGGTGTTTTATGCAATTCCAGCCCTAATTTCATATGAACTGAGTTACTGCATGGTTCCAGATGAAACTGTTGCCACATTAGAGCAAAGTTTGCCCTGCTTTTTATGATTGCTTCACATAAGTGTATGGCCATTTTCCCTCTTCGATAATTAAAGGTAAAAATCCCACACTTTTATCATTGCCAATACCATTGTGCTGTGACTGGCCTCAGCTGAGACAGGCAGGTTATTTTGAACTGCAAATCAAATATGCTATTCTCTTGAAATAACTCCAGGCACAAAACTTCTGATATATTCCTATAATTATTATGAACAACACAGCAGCAGAAACTGGGAGAAGCAAGTATTATTCTGCAGTTGCAAAAGCAAATACAGAATAAAGTGTTCGCAGGCTGGTGTGATCCACCCTCGGCAGCTGAGAACAGGGTCTCAGAATTTCTACCTCACCGCTATTGTGCAGCACTCCACCCTTATGTCAAAAAGGATTAAAACCAGGAACTTGCCTTTAGATTGTAGTCCAAAAGGAAGGCATTTGGTATCACTAACTCAACAAGCAGTTTCACTGTGGCTTTATAGGAAGCAGATTCATTGTGAATCTTTTTACAAATAATTGACAACTAATTTAATTTGGATGACTATTTTCTCTAGTCTGCTATTTTGAATATGTTATAGCTTCACTGGAATGTAAAGAATATAGCATGATATGAGATCTAGATAAAAAGCTTCTCTGAGAGAGTACTTTTCTTACAAAAAAGGAACTCTCTTGTGATTTTTCTTTTTATGATAACAAAAATATAGAGGGTTGCTTTTGTCTTCCTGCATCTTTTACTCTTACCACATCAGTAAAAAAAAGAATAAAGAATAGAAAAGGAGAAAAAGAAATGAGAAAAATCAACCATCTTAACAACTGAAGGTGTTGTATTTTAAATATTCACAACTTTTTATTTCATTGAAATTAAAATTATGTATGGAATACGATTAGCATTACAACTATTGCTAAAAGAAGAAACTGGCAAAACAAAAAAAATAATTATTGGACTCCAAGTTGTATTTAAATAAGAGATTTTAGGTTCCTGCTTCAATTTTTTGATATTCGTTGTAATGTTTATTGCTTTGTTTAATCTTTTAAGGAGTGTAGTAGTCCTAGTCTTGAACTAGAATTTGACTGTGCTAGCTATTAAACAAACATAATAAAACAGATTAGTAATGCCACACATATCTTAAGGCCATTTCTTTCAGTACTTTTGTTCTGATTGGTATTCTTGCTAATTTTGCATTAAGAAGAATCTCTACCTTACAAACCTTCTTTACATTTTTACATAAAACACCCTTCAAAAAAAGGCTATAGTAATCAGTTACACTTAATGTCTTTTTTTAAAATCAACATTATTGGGACTCACTATTCCATTCTTGTCTCTGGTATTTTCTTATCCGTAATACTTCATGCATAATTATGTGAAGATAAATCTAATGTTCCTCTTTGTGTATTCCAATTTACTCTGATTCTCTTTAGAACCTTGTAGCAGCTCCAGGGAGAAATAATTTATTGTAGTATAGAATTGGGCCACATTTGAAATGTCACATGTGCACCTTTCTCTGAGGAAATGCAGATGCAATCCCCAGCTCTGAGTTTTGTATCTTTAGGCAGTTCTATAATGGGACAAATTACAAAAAATATAAACATGCCTCTCAGTTTCTTCTCTTTGAGATAGTAACAAGCTTAAACTCTAAAATTTCTCATTAATAACTGTGACTTGCACCATGCCACCCACTGTGTCCTGGTGGTATTTCTTCCCAAACAGCAACAGTCTTGAGGCAATGCAATCTAGGGTAACACTGAAACAAAAAGAACAGTTCTTTGAGGTTTTAGCTGGAAATGCAACAAGGAATTCCTATTCAATACTGCAATACAGAAATCTTCTGGATATATATTTCCTACTGAAATAGGAAATCTCCTGGATATAAATTATATTACTGAATGTCAACAATAAACTTGTATTTAAATTGAGGGAAAAAAACACATAAAATGGAGAAGGTAAAAAACCCCTACATTTTCAAATGGAATACTGCAGTTTAGATTTTTTCTATCAGTATTTTGTTTTTCTGAAAGTTTGAGGTCAGAGCACATGTAAAGTTTCATTTTTTTCTGAAATAAAACTGATGTTCCATAGAAGTAAATCAGTTTTGCAATCACTGACTAATTGAGAATTAGTTCTGTCTCCTAGTTTTGGCAGGTAAGCTATTGAGTGAAATAGTAACAGTCAAGCTGTCTCAAACAACTTCTCCTAACCACAAAACTCCCCTACTGGTAATTAAAACAAGGTATTACAAGAGCAAATGGAATGTACAGTTTCCTCAATTTTTATGACTGTTCTTACCACACCCTGAATGTAGACAATGAGCAAAAACATGATTTACTGTTATTCATTTCTTATGTGATTCCTGTTTCTGCATGATAATGGGACCCAAGACAGGACTGTGCCACTCTGAACAAATATCAGCTTGACTGAAGGGATTCTGAAGCTTCAGAGTATGATACTTGCTCCTCATTGTAAATAGCGAGTAAGATATGGTTCATTATTTTAACCTGGATGTTTTTTGTCAATAGATCTGCTCACTTGGTATAATTCAACACACAGAAATGACCAAAGCAGCACAGTTTGCTAAGGAGATATTTGTAAATATATTAATATTAATATTTAGTATTTAATAAACAATATTTATTTATAAATTTATCATATTAATTGTCTTTCAAAGAAAAAGAGATGCACAAGAAATGGCAGTAGATTTAAAGCTACTTTGAAGGATCTAAGCAATTTCAGAATGTCAAATAAACTAGGAAACACCAGATGGCTAAATTTAACCTGCATATTGCAATGGCACAGGTGATTCATCTGCTGATTAACTTTTTGCCAGTTAGTGTTGTCTCTTCTTTCTTTGAAGTGAAGACAACATAATTGTGGAGCATGGTTCAGTATCTTGTAAATCACAGAACTGCTCATCCTGCTTCTTGGTCTCAGTGGAAGACACTGCTCAGTTCCACTTGTCCTATGACAAATTGTGGCACACCAGCAGCTCTCGTGGGTTTAGTATTTGGGGTTTTTTTGTTTGTTTGTTTTAGTTTGTTTGTTTGTTTTTGTTTCTGGTTTTGTGTGTGGTTTTTTGTGTGTGTTTTTGTTTGTTTGGGTTTGGTTGTTTTGGTTTTGATGTTTTGGTTGGTTTTGGTTGGAGTTTTTTTTGTTTGGTTTGGGGTTTTTTTGGTTTGGTTTGGTTTTTGTTTCTGTGTTGTTTTATTTTTTTTTTCTCAAGACTTTTCTCTGTCAAGGGCACTGACCTTTCCACAGCATTAATAATACAGTTCAATTGCTTAAAGAAGCACTGTATCAATTGTGTTCCCTTCCCTTGATTTACACTTCTGTTACTATTTACACCCTCTGATTAGCATTATACACTTGGCAGTCAGTAAAAAACTCACACATTCTGAATTTTTCTTATATCCTTAGTACTTTCACCTGAATATGCACTAAGTTATCCCTCCCACAGTGATTTACCATTTTTGTCACAGCTTCATCATCATACAGGTCTGTTTTGCTCTATTGCAATTTGGAGGAGCATTTGTGTAACCAGGGTTTGCAAAGTTTTTTCCTAGAGGCTTCCTAGCCGGTACAGATTTTCCTCATACAAATTATTTTGGCACACAACCACAGCAGAGTCAGGGCTTACATCTGGAAGACAGGCTGACAAGTTGAAAAGCTTCTGGAACTGTTTCTCAGTTTGTGTCTGTAAGACCCCACACTCCAAGCTGCAAGCTCACCAAAGGGGTTCTATTTCAAAAATATACAAGGCTGCAAAAATTTGCCCACTGAATTTATTAGAAGAGCCTTCAGTTCTTTTAAAACCTTAAAAGAGAGTGCAAAGGAGAAATGTTGCACACATTTTTTCTGGAAGTACTTTTAGTGGTAAACTTTAGAAAATAAGGGAACTTGGCAAAAGTTTAAAGGGTAACACTTAACCAAAATAAAGCATTCCACAAAGCACTGACTTAGCACATTCTAACCCATTCAACTCAGTGAAATCCAACCCATCAAGCTTTAAGTTACCCAAAATGCTAAGAAAGGAGATTAGGAGAAGAAGAAGTAAAGAAAGAGAGAGAGAGAGAAAGAGAATTATAACTACCACCCCTAGATTCAGCATAGATCCAGCTACCAGGAGTCCAGGAACATGGCAGGGTCCAAAAAACATGGAGAGCACATGTTGCTGGTTTTATTTGCTCTGTCCCTCTGTGCTCACACCACCCCACCCCCAGGTGGGTCTTCCAGCCTACAGGCCATTCTGGAGCTCCGAGTCAGTGCTCGCAGTGTGCCAGCCAGCGTGGAGCTGGGTTAGGGGCTCCAGGGTGTGAGGGGCAGTGCTCCCAGGCTGCCCAAAGAGACTCCAAGTTATGGGACAGGGCATCACCTCACTTTTGTGAAATTCGACCTGTCCCTTCCCCCTCCATGCACACTCACTTGAGTTGGTCCGAGCCAATAATTGATATAATAATCCAGTGTCTCACAGTGTTCCTAAGATGAATTCTTGGTTCCACTAAAATGAGAATTTGAGCTCATTTAAACTGAACAGGATTTCTAGTTCCCAAAATGGTATTACCTTGGCAGGATTTTACATGCAGCTATTCTGCCTGTTTATAGTAGGGCATGGCCTATTTTTATTTCTCTGTGTAGCGGGCTGTTTACTAATATTTTGTGTCTTCTGGACAGCCAACCTTTTTTTTACCATGAGACTCACAGTATCCCTTTAACCTTCTAAAAATCACTGGAGATTCAGAAAAATATTTACTGCAACTAAACAAGCAGGGAGTAGAGTGAGTAAGTAAGTATTCTTACTTAAGAGTAAGTAAGATAGAAGTAGGTGAATGTTTGATTAAAGCACGGAATTCCTGTTGCCTGAGAATTTTTGCCAATTCAGTATTTCATGAGGCAAGAACAAAATGCTGGCAAATCCCTTAAGAAAAACAGAGGTCTTAAATATTTTATTCATTACAAAAGCAAATATAGTTAATCTCAGTTAGAAATTTCCTGAAAAACTATTAATCATTTTGAATCAGCATCAAGACACAAAAGCATTTTGTCCAATCTTTTCCCTATTTAAAAGCTTGCAAAGAGATCCACAGCTGAAACATAAGGATTGATAAATAATCTATTAATGAAAATAAATCCTTAAACAGAGAAGCCATAAGAGATACTCCACAGTTTTGATTGTGTCTTATTGTGTCTAATTAATATCTTTTGTTTGTTTAAGCATGAAACTAAAAAGGTTGCAAGTCTAGATTTGAGACTCTGTGTCATCCAGACCATAATATAGGATCTCAGGGATACCAACGATCACAACCCGACCCTAGATGGACTCACTAGAATTATGTATACTAGGTGCAAATGAAGACATAGTGTAGCTGATCTCACTGAATTTGAAATCTAATCTGCTTTAATATCAAAGGAATAGATGAAGGTCTGAGGAAGCATTGTAACTCAACATGCAGGAAAGATATTTTTCTGAATAATGTAGCTGAGATATGCTTCCTAAAACAGGATTTGTATAGGAATTGGCAAATATGTATCAGTAAAAGTACTGTGTTCTTTCTGGAATGTCTTTTGGAAGTATTACTGGACTGCTGTAACTCACACAAACTCTTAGATCTGTATCAACTATATCACTTCTCTTTTGCTTGAAACTTGAGTACAGCTTCTACATTGCAAGTCCTGGCTGCCTAAGAAAATGGAGTAATGTTTCTCCTTAGTTTTTCAGGATGTGGATAAAAGCTACTGAAGATAATTGAAGTCACAAGGTGCAAGAGATGAGAGAAGCAGATTCCAGGTGGCTCTGGCTTGATATCAGATGGCTCAAAGTGGTAGACTATCCTGGTGTAAAACAGGCAGAGCTCTGATTTATGACTTCTTGCCTGACTTAGTACACTCAGGAGCTCTTTTAGGATAAAGCTTTTTCATAACAATGTGATTTGTTTACATCAATTTTAACTTAAAGTTTATCTCATGTGTAATCTGAAGGTCATTTGTAAAATGGGGTCTTTGCCTGAGTGGAGGTGGAATGGTTATCTCCCTAGTTCCTCAGACTTAAGTCTTCTTTAAGGCAACTCGGATAGAATAAACACAGGATTACAACAGGGTTGGCAGCAGTCTCTGAAATAGCTGTAATGGCTGCTGATATTTCTCTCAAACTCCAAGAAAATTCCTGACTCAGTGTACTGTTATTATGTGTAGGCTTGGGGAAACTCCATCTATCCACTTGAGCTGTTACCACTAGCCTCAAAAGAAATATTTAGCACGGCCATATCTGACAGTTTACCAAAAGGGACCTTTTTTTTTTGTCTCACGTGAGAAATGTGAGCTACTGTGACAGTGGCTACATGCTTTGCCACTTCTGAATAACTAATACCAGGTCAACAATAAACAATACACAAACTGTTACAGCTTTATGAAGCAAATGATGGAGTAACAGTTAAAAATTTAACAATAAACAATTGTTAAGAGCTCCATCCAATTAAATTGCATTTTTAAGTGTTGGCATTTTACACAATAAAGCACTCTAGCACAGATGGTGACTCAGTCCAGCTCCAGGAAGCCGATGAGTCAACATCTGCCCGCCCATTAAGAAGGAGGAAAAGCAAATGCAAACAGCTTTTGCAATGAGTTGTAGCACAATGCCTTCTTGTCAGATCACTCTGAAGGTAGAAATACAGACTTTAAAGACAATAAAATGAATTTAAAAAAACAAAACAAAACAAACAAACAGACAACAAAAAAACCCAACCAAAAACAAGCAAAGAAAAAAACTCCCAGATACGAAAAACTACTATGAAGAAAATTAGATAATAGCCTGATTATGGAGAAACTATATTAGAAAAAAGAGTTGACATCAAGGAGTGTCTAACTTGAAGCACACTGATTCCTAACCTTAGACATGCTCATTAAAAGACAAGGCAAACAGTTCCAGAAAAAGGCGTAAACAGAGTTTTGGCCAACACTTCACACAAGCGAAATAAGACTGGTAATACCATTCTGATACAGAAGTCAGGAGTGCAGGAGTAATCTGAACATCACACATCATAATTACATAAACCCAAATACAACCTGACAGCTTGATCAAAGTATCATTGTCAGTTGGTAGGCCCCTTCAATTATTCAGTTTATGAAAATATCTGAAATATCTTTGTAAAATAGTATATGAAATGTACAGAGGAAAAGGAAATAATAAAGTGCAGGGAAAAATCTATGTCAGAGAGTTGCATGGGCTGGGTGCTCCCTGCGGGCTGGGAGGGGTTCCCATGAGGATCAGCAAGGCCTCTCCTATCCTGGGGCTGGAGTGGCCTGCCAGTGTCTCTTCAGCACTCCTGGAGGCTCTCCCCTTAACCTGGTTGGAAGGAGACTTCCTTGACTGTGATGATCCTGTGCCGGTTTACCCCCAGCACGTGCAAACAAACCCATGAGTACCCCATGTATGCACATGTTTAGGGCCCAGCTGTTTCTACAGAGCTATTTTAAACAGAGGAAGGGGTAAGCTAAGCTGGAATGTATATGTAATGATGTGTTACATTTGGGAAATTTGCGAGGGTCCCCTCTAGTAATAACCACCAGTCTGTTCCTCTTCCTCCTCATCTTATTAATTGCTAGATCTGGGTTTCAAGAGCAAACTGCATTTCATGTATGTTCATGCAAGGCAGATCAGCCATACCTCCTCATTCTGGAGGTACCAGTGTGTTGCAGCAAGTCCAGGTCAGCATTCTGCTGAGTGGTCTGTCTGCCAGTTCCAAACTTCTGGTTCAGAAAGAGATATTTCTTCACCAGGCATCACATTCTCGCCTGATCTAAGATGTCAGTGATAGGCAAGGTGCTGTGCTGGATATGTTCTGGAATATGTCTTTGGCTGGCTTGGTGAGGAAGTGCTTGCAGAAAACCACATCTAGCAAGCTGGGGTACACTCTCAGCTTGTGCAAATCACTCTCACTTTGATCTTCAGAGTTTAATCTGATTGTTTCAACCTCTTTCTTATGCATGTGCCAGTTATTGCCCTTCTATCAAGCCTGCCATTTTCCAGGTGTTTCTTTTCAAGCAAAAAAAAAAAGGGGGATTTATATTAAATACTAGACCTGTTTTATTCCTGGGCCATTTCTGCCATGGGCTCATGTGCATATGAAGCAAAGCTAATAGCCACCAGATCTCAGTGAATTGAGGAATCTGCACTGACTCTTCACTCTTTTTTCCCTAAAAGTGTCAATGAGCAAAGATATATCTTAATATATTCACTTAGTACTGGTATCAGACATGTCATAATGTGAACAGAGTAACTCAAGTTTAGTTTTCTTAACATTTAATCATATGATCCTGAAAAATTTATGGCAATTTATTACAGGGAGGGATGAGGCCATGGCAGGGGAGGAGAGCTACCACGGCATGCCCATTCGTTGTCTTTTTCTTTCTGAAATTTGCACATGCTTTCTCCAGCACATAGTTTCACAATTACTTTTTCTATGTGGTTCTCCGTTTTGGGCAGCACCCAGATAGCTGCTGCAGATGATTTCTGCCGCTGTGGAAACACTCTGGTTGCTGGGTGGAGTCTCCCTCACAGGCTATAAAAGCCTTGAGAACCCTCTGCCCTTTATTCCTGACTGTTCAGCCCTGCAAGGCAGTGTTTGTGAGGAGGAAGGTAGGTTTTTGTAGTTCATTAATTCTCTCTGTAAACCCGACACACTTTAAGAATCTTATGTTGGGTTTGTCTAGTGACCTGGTGCAAATTTTCTGTTGGTTGGATTTGCTGGCAAAGGAAAGGATGGATGTGGGGAGGAGAAGTTTTCAGTTTTGAAACATTTTATGGCAAGGTTTGCTTTTATTTGCATTTATTGCTTTTATTTAATGTCATTAAAGGGAATTAAAAACTTAAAAGTTTAAAAGGAAACTTATTTGGAGTTGACTATTTCAATGCTTTCTCTTTGCCTTTGTAGTAGGCTACTCTAGAAATCTACAGTAAAACTGGAGTTCCTGGAAAACTACTGTGCTTTGTATGGAAACTTAAAAAATAGAAACAGCTGTTGTTAAAGCAACAGTTTACTGCTTTGGGACTGTAGAAGAGTCTTTGCTCATTAAAATGATGAAAATGAAACCTTTTAGAAATCAAATCAGAAAACAAATTTTATAAATCAAATCAAACCAATCTTTTAGAAACGTAAGAGCAAAATCCTGGTTTTGTGACTAAGGCAAAGCCACGTAAGTCCTCTGCCATCTGTGGTTTGTTCTGCTAAATCTTTCCACAGAACTTTACAAGGATGAGATTGTTTTTCTCTCTGATGTTTTCATATTCAGCAGAATTTCCGATGCAAAATGAATTACTGTGTTAAATCTTCTGCCTGTTTTTCTGGTAAGATGTCACGCCTATAATTTAGGTCAAAATCCTGGTATTTTGCCTTGGACAGTAACCAGAGATATATCTGATGTGGTTCATGATATGGTTAAATATGCATAGATAAATGCTGCTATTTGACACAAACTGTAGTGTAAAAGTTTAGTTTGTGTATTTAAATATTTTCAGTAGAGTACCTTCTCAAAACTTTCAAAAATTTGGATATGTCCAGTTCAAGGGTGCATCTTTTAGGGACTAAGAGCCAGACAGAAAGCAGCATTGCAATAATTTTTGTGAAACAACAGTTAGGGCTTTCAGTCTGTTTGATTTTTCAAGACAGTTGCAATGTTGATAATTCCAATTGGGAGTGATAAGATGCATAAAATCACAGTATTTTTCAAACTGAGATATTTTAAGTTCTTGATCCTTTTTCCTTTAAACAGCATATCTACAGATTACAGATTGAGAAGTGGGACACATGGCCAGGACAATATTTTATTAAATAGAATAACTCTTGAATAGGTATGTGGTATGGAGTAACCAGAAAGGAGTATCACACTTTTCTACTTCAGCTTCTCTTTGTACCACTCAGTAGGCACGTGCTTTTTTATCTGTCCTTGTTTATGTTCTGAGTATGAAAGTAGACAAAAATATGACAGCCATCAGTCCTTTCAGTCCTTTTGATACTAAATTAAAATAATATTTGGGCTGAATGCCTCTTTCCTGGATCTAGGTACTGTTCCATGAGCTGTTTGCATTTTAGAGTGGCATGAGTCAAAGCACTGGGAAACACCTCATCAGGGAGCTGGCTGTCTTCCTAGTTTCCAATCTTCTTTTTTCTTATTAGACATATAAAGCAGAAGAGTTTTATATGTAAGTTGATTTCTTATCTTTCTAAGGTTTTTAGCTCCTCTGAAGAACCATTGCCTACTTCGACTTCTATTAAAATTGTTTACTAGACCAAAATAGATGGATCTGCATGCCAAAACGTATTTATTTAAAAAGAAAAAAAGAAAAAACCTTATTTTTAAGGCAGATTTTTTTTTAATGTATAAGTTAAATTAGAAAAGACATACAGTTTAGAAGCTTAACAAACCCTTTTTAGTGTAGTATGTCAGCCTTCTGCTCTAGCCAACCCCAAGAGCGGCAAAACTGCTAGAGCTGGGTGTGAGGGGTGGGTGTGGGGATATGCAGAAGAAATGGATACATTCCTGAAACCAGCTCTCCCTGAGAAGTGTTAGTTTATCAACCAAAACACAGTTTTGTTCCCCCTTCTGGTTAGAGATGGTGTGAAAATTAATCTTGTTTCTTAGTTTTAAATGGTTGTACATCCTGTAAATCAGCTTGTTAACAGACATATCACTACATGTCGGTGTTGATGACTCAGTGCACCCAGTATGGAGACTTTTAAATGTTTTCATCCTGCTGTATATGGGTTTTGTGTGTGCTGTCATAAAATGCAACAGAACTTCAGGTACGATACCACTTCATCTGCCCTCATTAAGTTTTGTCAATACAAGAAGGGTGCAGGAGTCACTAACAGCTTGATAAAAGTGTTGGTTCTAATAATGATGTAAGTATGCTTTTCTGATCCTGAACAAATAACACATCATAAAAGTTGGTCCTGAAAACTTGCATAATATTCTGACCATTGTTTACGCAGCTGAGACCTACTCTAAATACCATACAAATACACATTTGGAATCAGTTTCAGGTTTTCTGGCAGCACAGACAGAGCTGAATTTTGTGCCCTTGGGGCTGAGGGAAGGGCACAAAAGCAAGAGTTTTCTGGGGAAGATGGAACACAAGTGGCTTCTGCCTAGGAGCGGGGAGGTAAGGAGAGCTTAAGGCAGGCTGTGGGAGGTAGCTGTTCCTTTGCTGGCTGTAGAACATGGAAGTAAGCTTTACAGTTTTATTATGAGGCAAAAAAACCAGCTGGACTGTAGCTACATTGCTTGGTCCTAAATGTGTCTTGCCTTAACAGACTGGTCTCTGCCCTTCCTATAGGACCTACAGCATGCGTTAGCAGCATAATCAACGTAATTTTTTAGAACTGTGTACGTGATCTACATTACATGATCCGTACCCCAAGACTTCAAACAGAATTTTGTCTCTTCACATTAGATTCAAAATTAGTCTGGTTTACTCAGCAACATTGGTTTATTGTTTGTATGTATGCTTTAAGACCCAGCCTTCCCTGGAGTTTGCTGTGGAAGAGTGTTTTGAAAAAAAATTCTTTTGAATAACTCTATTTGATAAACCATTGATTCCTCCTTTCTGTTCACTCACTATTTCAGTTAACAAATAGAATATTTCTCACCACCTATGTCACAATCTATAGGTTGTGTGAAGCAACTTGTTAATTATTTTTGAGTGCTCAATGTCACATCACAACTCATATTGTTTTCCCGTTCTGCATAGTTATTAATGAAAAAGCTGGACGGATTTTCCTTTCAAGTGGTAAAAAGCAAAAGTTATGCCTTTTTTTTTCTCTTTTTAAATGGGTAATGCTATATTATTATGTAGAAATTGTAGGAAATATGTAAGAAATAAAGAACAATGTATATGAAAATATCCAGTTTTACACTGCTTCCTTAGAAAGGGTCTAGTCAAAGAAATTACATGAGAATATATTTAACAAGGGAATATCTTTTGTCCTAACATAATACACAAGAACTTCAGCCTCAGTAGATCAGACAAGAATACTTGTTTACCACTGAATTTGCAAATAATTGAAGACTCAATAAACTAAATGGGTATAGCTGATAGAGAAACACAGACTGATTGATTTCTGATAACTTCCCTTTGTAAGTCAATTCTAATCCTATAGTACAACTACTTTACTGTTCTAATCTAAAACTTCAGCAAGTAACTAAGAGTGTAGGGGTAAGCAAGCAGTTGGGAAGCATCGCATTACCTGCCAAACATCAAAGTTCCCTGTTTCCAACAGCACAGGTCAGTTACCACTTGGGAAACTAACCTCTGCATGTCATAGTTTTAGAGAAAGGACTTTGAGAGTGGGAAACCTTGAGGTGCACTGCTGCTGAAAATGATGAAAAATGGTAATTTGATGCATCTCTTCCCAGAAACTCAGTCAACATGGCTATGGTATCAGAATTTCTGAAGCAGGCATGGTTCATGGAAAATCAGGAGCAGGAATGTATTGTAAGTATTATCAACTTTTGAGATCATAATGCTTATTTTTCTGTACTCCTAGAAGTGATTTAAAGGCATAGACCACCAAACATTTTGCATACATGCAAAGGCAGGAAAAACAATGGCAAAACTACAGTGGATTAGAACTGGAACTCAATTTTATTGCAATGCATAATCCAATAACCAAGAAAGTCTGCTATCAGATAATCAGAAAGAATTACTCTTATTTGTACATATTATCTAGTTATCAATTCCTAAGCAAAACTAGTTACTGTTATGAAACTTTAATTCCCAGTGGCCAGTCACTGATTCACTCAAATTGGCCTCTTTGAAGTAGTAATCTGATGCTGGGGTGTGTGAATGTGTAAGAACGTGTTCAGATGACGTACATGAAAAGCAGAGACCCTTAGGCTAAAGTGCAGGAAGCCAGGAGTTGGAATCCAGGAACGTAAAGGAGAAGGTAAAGTCACTAATACATGTCCTGGTTATCATATCACATGTCATGCTTATGGTGGAAAGAGCCACATTATGTAATAGAACATCTCAGAAAATCACTACTGATACAGATTAGAAGGGAGGAATTAGTGGTGAGAAGGTTAGAGTTACTTCACTCGGATGATATGGAGAATCTTTCTCATAATGAGATTAAGAAATGACTGTCAGCAAAGGCAAAGCAGTACACTGTGAAGTCACAGGAGTTCCCTAAAGAACTTACTATATTGAAAAGAAATATAGGGGAAATTTCAGTAAGTAAAGTTTTCTGCTCTAGACCTTTGTGGATTTTGTAATTTTAACTCCACAACATTTTGTGTGTAAAACCTTGGCTTCACCATCCTATCCCCATTTCACTCCCAGGGTCCTGAGACATTCTTGTTTGTAATGGTTAGAGACAGTTTTTTTATTGCTGATAGATAAGTTTGTCATCGAAACCAATATACAAACCTGGTGAGAATGAAAAACAGGCAGCAAAACAGTCCCATTTCTTTGTTGACTTGTCATGCAAGTCTCAACAATGTTTCAAAATGTATGTAAGAGACTGTTTTAAATATGCAGTCTGTCTGCTCTCTTACGACTCCCAGTGATAAAATTGTGTAGGGAGATGAACATTTGATTATCAGATGTTAGAAATGTACAAAATTCAATACAGAGTGTTGTGTGTAAAACATGTATCCATAAGACCTTGCCATTTCTCTTGTGGTACTTAATGTCAAAGGATTTAAAAAATTAAAATAATAGTTGTTGAAAAAAAGAGAAGGAGTACAGGTGACTCTGAAAAGTTTAGCTTTTTAACTAAACTAAAAGTTTAGTTTTGTTTCCTAATAAAAAAATCTCACTATGCATCAGTACAATGGGAATTTCATATAAATATTTCATCCGAAAACCTTGGGGCATCTTGTAGCTTCTGAAAAAAAAGTAGGTATCAGTTAAGTAGCGCTGTTGAGTTATAGGTCCTTCCACTAACTTGATTTGTCATGTTGCTGACTTAGGACAAGCCATGTAACCTGTTGTATAGTTCCCTGAGGCCATTAGACATTAGACGTTGACTACAGGGTGGCCACCTAGGAATAGATTCACCTAAGGAGATAAGTAGATAATGCTTTGTGAAGAGTATGGCTTACGTCTAAAGTTTCAAAGAAGTGGGGCAACAGGTCTCTACTTCCTTATAGGATTAGATTTGAATTCTTCTCCAAGATCTTGAAGCAAGAAGTGTTTGTAGCCTTAGATATAAGTCATCTGAGAAGAGCCTTAATGTGATGCACAGTTTGCGTAAGGTGAGCAGATAAATTAGTAGAGCTTTAATGGCACTGCCTGTAGGATTTAACTGTGGTTTTAGAACCTTTGAAATTTGGACATGATTTGCTAATATGACAGTTAAGTGTTTTCTTACACAATCCAACTTACTCTGCGAAACAAGTCTTCAGGTACCTAAAACAATATATGAAGTACTTTCTGTTTAATATATGAGCTGTGAAAGGAATAAATCTGATGCATATCCATTTCTGAATCTGTTTAATTCTCTGGAGTTACAAAATTGTGTGTCTTTCATACTGCTAAAATAGACAATCCCAAATGCATACTTTATTTAGGCATCTAAAATTGCTTCTTTGCAAAAATATTCTCTGAGCAATTTTTATTTTATTTTTAATTTTATTTTTTATTTTCCCTCTGCAGAAAAGTTCAAAAGGTATCCATGGAGTACAAACATACCCTAGTTTTGATCCATCAGCTGATGTTGCTGCTCTGGACAGAGCTATTACTGTAAAAGGTAAGAGGAGTATTATCTTGCTACACTAAGACTCTTCCTGAGGAAATTTTCAGAATAGTTCTGAATAAAGTAGCACAGCAAGAGGCAATGGCAAACAGGAGAAGTGCCTCTGTCTTGAAAGATTTCACAATGCATTAAGTTACAGCACTTGCTAAAGAATCTCTCCTCTTTGATAGCCTGGTGTTGTATTACGGTTTCAGGCCTTAATGCTGTATTAAAGTTCTTGAATATATTGAAGGAAGGGTTGTAAAAAATTAATTTCTAGAGAAGGAAAAAGTATTATAATATACCATACTGATACTTTTTGACTTGATTTCTGTAACATTCCTGCATGAGGCAGTGAATATGCTGATAATGTACTGCATGCTTCTGTTGTGCTTCTCTTTTTTAACGAAATTCACATTTGGCACTTTGTACTTGGAAACCTTTTTCAGTTTGACTAACTGAGATTAAATGAATATCATCCCTTTTTTTAGGTTTTTTTGTTGTTGTTGTTTTCAGTTTATTGGAAGTTCTGCACTCAGGAGACTTTAAGAATTTCTGTATGAAATTGCAGAAACATACGTTTTTGAGTTCTATGGGAATCTATTTGGTTTCTTGACTACATCACTAATTGGGAGTCTGTAATGGTCACACTTTTGCTTAAACTTGAATGTGTCAAGAAATCAAAATATGACAGGAAGCAAATAATAATAAAAATACAGCTGGCTAAATGATGCATATATTTTGAATATATTGGGAATTTTGATGTTTGGTGATTCATAGGTGTGGATGAAGCTACCATCATTGACATCTTAACTAAAAGAACAAATGCTCAGCGCCAACAGATCAAAGCTGCCTATCAGCAGACTAAAGGAAAGGTAAAGTATTCAAGCCAAGCTTAAATTTACACCCAGAATATCAATGTTATTCCTGGGTTAGATGGTATATATGAATCTAGATAGAATACTGAATTGGATAGGAGAGTTACAGGACCATAAGACTGTTCCATAAGTATACCAACACCGGTATAAGGCTGGGCCTAAACCTGTCAGTGTTTCCTTACCTCTGAGAGATAAAACTGCTAATCCCTGGAACTGAGAAGTTTGGAAGCTACTACACGTTTCTGGAAAGTGTTTAAATTGCTCTTACTCTTGTCTAATACACATTTTCTTCAGTTAAACATGTAATTCAAAATTACAATTTCACAGTTGGCAATACTGGAGTTACTAACATTTGATTCTTGGAACAGGGATTCCTTTAAGTGTAATTTTAAAGGCCAACTTAGAAAATAAGTCTAATATTTTGTTTTAGCCTAGATTTCCTTTTTATATTCAGGAAAAACTCACTTGTGGTTTTCACAGCCCTCTCCTCCTTCAGAGGAGGCGCCAGCTTTGCCATTATATCTTTTAAATGATTATATTAAAATATAACTTGAAAGACATAGGGAGACTAATGATGTTAAACTATCAAATACCCCAGTTCCTGACATACCATCTAAAGCAGAACAATATAACTACCGACAGAGGGCTTGTTTCTGAAATAATCTTGTTGTTTTAGCTATCTTGACAAAGCAGGTTGACTTCACTCTTACAGCAGCAGCCTGGACACATACATGGTGAACAATAGGGCTGAAATGTTTAATGTAATAAAATAAGAGTACTGGGGATTTTCAGATAGGAGGCAGAATAAATAAGATTTGTAATTTTTTCTTTTTTTCCACATAAATGTAGGTCAAATTAGAATGTAGCCCATATCTGAATTTCAGGACTTGCAATGTTGTTTATGTATGTCCAGAGTTTCCACACAAATTCTGTATCCTTCATGCAATAAGTGGATAAATTTAAATGTTATCCACATAAGCAACTTAGTCATAAGTTTAAGAACAGTATAGCATTACTTTCTCTTGAAAAACAAGCAGCCTATTTTGAGTCGTGTTCTGATTGCAGTAAATGGATGAATATAGCTGAATTGCAACATGTGAAAATACTTCTGAATATTTACTGAAAAATTCTGATGCTTTGATTAACATAAAGGTGACAAAAATTTAATGCAGGTCTTCAAAATCTTTTCTAGTAGCTAAAGGAGTGATGTAGACTGAGATTCATTGGAGGTCAGGCTAAGTTTTGGACTGTAGTAGAACAGCAGCTACATTTTTACCATTCATTGGCTCAGTGTGTTTCTTACTCTTCTTTACACAGAGTCTGGAAGAAGCTTTGAAAAAAGCCCTGAAAAGCCACTTAGAAGATGTTGTTGTGGCTTTGCTCAAGACTCCAGCTCAGTTTGATGCTGAAGAATTAAGAGCCTCTATGAAGGTAAGATGAAATCTTCTGAGAAAAACTTAGTTAAAGAGCATAAGTAATTATCAGGGCCTGTAAGTTACGCTGGACTTCGATTGCAAAGCTTCTGTATTGTTTTTATTTAACCTCATTTTGCAAAACAAATCTATACTGGTAATTCAGATTATGCATTAAGACCCAATAATCTCTGCTGAATTTCAGATCAGAGGAGGTTCTTTTGTGAGCATGAACTCTGCCTTCTGAAAATGGGTTGCTAATATAGTAGCAGAGAGCCATAGTGTTTGCATACATGTTTACATAAGGGAAAACAAAAAGAGAAGAAGATATTTTTCTTCATAGATTTTACATTGCTATCTTTTATGAGCCCTTTTTGGTCCCTTTAGCACTTCTTTTGGGTATGAGTATATTAAATGTGATAAAATTTTAATTCCAAAAGAGCTGAAATAACAATATTGTGTGGAAGCACAAGGTTTTTAATTTTTGTTTCTTGTTCCATGTGGTGCCTTCAAAGTCAAGTCAATGATTTTCATCTAATTTCTGTTACAAATTTTAAGTTTGCTTTATTGAATGACATTTCTGAAAATTTAATCACTTTTATCAGGGGCTTGGAACTGATGAAAATACCTTAATTGAGATTCTGGCCTCAAGAAACAACAAAGAGATCAAAGAAGCAAACAGATACTACAAAGAAGGTAATTCAGAGCAAGAAAGAAGTATTAGTGGTACAACTCTGTAGCAGGCACATTAGAATCATGGCTGTACTTCTTAGTATGAGAGGCAGAGAACATTATAGGAGGCAAATGAAGCTTCACAAAACTTTGAAGGTGTTGGACGGGAGGGACATCATGCTGACTTTTTCTGACCTAAGTAGATCCCAATACAGAAGGAAAAGGTGCATCATCACTGCCAGAACTGTGGATGTCCCATGGAATGAGCCACACAGTTAGATGTTTTCTAGGATGCATGTTAAACTCAGCTGCTTTTCTTCCCTTGTAACTAAACAAGGATGACTTTTTAAAATATCACTAGGCTTGGAAAAAAAAACTTACTGAGTTAGAAACACAATGTTAGCAGTAGGACCAACGAGTGAACTGGTACAGGAGGAAAATATTTAAAGAAATTACTAAAATATAGTGTGATGTCTGTCATATATGTCAAGTTTACTGTGTTGTCTAATTAAATCATGTTTTCAGAGATTATTTTCTAAATTTTCTGAGACATTTCCATTCAAATAATCTTAGAAGCCCAAATTAATAGTTTGATTTTTCAGGAGAGTGTTTTGCTTTAGTTCAGTACTGGTAAAACCAGCCAGAAATAAGAATGAAAAAAAAGCGGCTCAGAAAAAAGCTTTTATATTTCGCAAGCAGAGCCTAAGACAATGCTACCCATAAGACCTTAGAGAAGGACATTTTTCATCAGATTTTGGGCTTAACCTCCAACTTCACTGCGCGTCTCAGGATTTAGAGGATACATTACAAATATACTCTTTCACTAGAAGCTAAATGAGAGAAAGTAAGACAATTGCATTTCTAGTGGGCATATTTAAGTGAGGAATTAAGAAAAGATTGAAAAAGATCCTAGAATGGTTTGGAAGGGATCTTTAAAGATTATCTGGCCAACCTAGATGATAACTTCCAAACAAACTACAATTTTATTGCAGTGCTGAAGAGAGATCTGACACAAGACATTATCTCTGACACATCTGGTGACTTTCAGAAGGCTTTGGTTGCTCTAGCCAAGGTATGCTGTCTTTAAGCATTTTGAGTGACATTATCTGTAATAAAAAATCAATATTGTCAAGAGTATTTTAGAGAGTCATATGATAAAGATTTGGGTAATGTTTATTTCCTTGCATTGCTTTTTACTTTCATATCCTAGATCAGTTGTAACTTTTCTTAAACAAAGTAAACCAAGATTTTATCTTGAATGCATTTTTAAAAAAGTTAATGTTTTTTGTAAAACATATTTATTGTTTATCAGTTATGCTTTTAAGACTCTTTTGGTACTGTCTTTAAGCACTTGAAAAAACAACAGGCACAGAAATAGAAAAAGAAGGAATACTTAGAGTTAGAGAAATAAACCTTTTGTCCTGCTGTGAAGGTATGTTTCCAGTACTTAGATAATGGGACAAGGGCAAGGAGTTAACAAGTGGACAAAGTGTTTTTTAAATTTATGTGCAAAAACTGAGTTTAAGCACTGGAGTTTCCCAATAAAAATGCATAGATACTTGATTTTTGAGTATATGTATATGAAGCTTGTACATGCACACAGGATTGTTTTTTGATATGTCCATGGTTTGGATTTTCAGTTCTTGCTTTCAAATCAACTTGAAAGAAGTCTATTGAATGATCCCCAGAGAGCAGATCACAGGTTCTAAGCCCGCAATTTCACATCAAGAAAGAAATCTTGTGGATTTTTATGTAGGACTTCAGAAGGAAGTTGCTGATGGCCTTAGAAGAGTGAAATCTGATTGATTACAAATACAACAGCTTTATTCATAGAATGATTGTCATAACTGTAACTATTACCGCTTATACATTGGTATGAGAGTGGTTCTGCAGAACTCTAAAGTGTTGAGCTTTAGTGAACAGAGTGATTGTGAGTACCAGTAAAATTTTGTTAATTTCTTTATGTAGGCTGACCGTTGTGAAGATTCACATGTGAATCATGAGCTTGCTGACAATGATGCCAGGGTAAGATCATACTTGTCACTCTGCAGAAATTCTGCCTTACTTGAGATTACACTGACCTCATATGTTCCGCCTGAATCCTGTATACTGCAGACCGAATAGAGAATGTCATACAGCAATCTTTTCTAAGGGTGTAGTATTTACATGAAGTAATATTTCAGTTACATGAAATTCCTGTGAGTTTCATTATTGGAAGGAAATTAGATCTTCACCCTAATATCTAGCTTCAGAAGTGTTTCTGTAAGGCTTTTTCTAGTTCATGTGAAGAGTGCAGACCATTTGAAGTACAGGTCAATAAGTGGAGGAATTAAACCCAATCTTCCTTCCATTTGTAACACACTTCTTGAATTGAGGGACAAGGGTGTACTCATCTACACACATAACTAGATAGCATACCTTGACCAGTGTGTTAGCCATAGCTATTGCTTTGGAGTAATAACCTTTCAAGATTATTGGGTAAACCTCACAGTCATTTTCTCAATAATTCTAAAATAAACATCTATTCTTTTCCTTCTTTCTTCTAGCATTAGCGGGGACTGTTTTTGTTATAATCTTGGTAAAACTTAGCAGTCTTTCCTGAGAAATCTAACATGATGGTTACAATGTAAGTGTAGATAGACTTTAAATTGATTTTTGAAAAATCCAGCAAAAGAAAAAAGGCCATTGAGAAATACTGCTTTTATTTCTGGTACCTAAAGAGTTTAGTTCTGTCATCAGCCCTAGATATGAAAGTAAATTAATACTCTATCTGAGCTCAAGTTTAGTACTATTTATCTTTATGCAGAGTGTTGTTGAATCTTTTCATGATGTGTGGAGGTCTTTAATGATTACTTTTAGACAGGTTTGAGGAGGTGAGGAAAGTGAAGGAGACTGGTTTGTTTCTTACATTCTTGGAAGTAAAAATCACTCCTGGAAAGACAAGGAGTACTTGGTGCATTGGCTTCTCTTGCACCATGGACCAGTAAATAGCAGAGATAATTTTGTTAGTGTTAAGATCACCTACCAGTCCTAAACTCCCATCATATGGACTGCTATCATATCATGATAAATGAAAAATAACTTCATTGAAGCAGGAGGTATATCCAGGAGAGCTAAATGGTGATCGTAAATTGTCTGAAAGTATGTTTTCTAGTTGCACTGTGTTATCTAGGTACTATAATAAGTCAAGTATGAAGTATAACTTGACGGAGCTAGAATGGTCTGAGGTAGGGTAGAATTTTGTTATGTATTGTGTCAAGGGCTAGTACAGTACAGTAGTACAGTATTCCTGTTTGAGTTTTACCATTGACTTTCCTACTTTTTTTTCTTCATGACAGGCCTTGTATGAAGCAGGAGAGAAAAGAAAAGGAACGGATATTAATGTGTTTATTACTATTCTTACTACAAGAAGCTACCCACATCTTCGAAGTGGTATGTTGAATGAAAGTTTGTGCTTTGCTGGCATGGATTTTGCACATGATCTGGTCATGAATTCAGAGAGGATGTAGATTACCAAGATGTGACTCTGGCTGCTACAAAGGTCTTGTAATTGGAAGCGTGCTTGCTGACTAAGGGTGCACTTGGCAGCTTGGCTGTTCTTTCCATGACAGAGATGAGCAACATCATTTAGGCTGTTAATAAAACTGTTACCATGAAGTCTCAAATGGCTAGTGATCACAATGTCAAGTAATCAGTGTGACACAGGTTCTGAATGCTCCCCAATCACTTTCCCCTAGATAGAGGGCTATCACACAATGTCACAGGCTCTCATAGTCAGTGGACCACCTCTACCCCTACCAATGGGAACACAAACCCTTCCATCCTAATAAAGTCCCATTCCATATCACACTCCACCAGTCCGTGCAGTAATACTGCTCTTTACACTGTGCTGTCTGAAGAAAATGAGAAAGATGACCTACAAACAGTCCTCTGCTGCAGCAGTAGGGACAGAATAAGGCAGAGGCAGTGCAGGGAGAATACTGTATTTTCATCTCTATTCACTGAGTTTTCTTCCCTTATTTAGTCTTTCAGAAGTACAGCAAATACAGCAAGCATGACATGAACAAAGTACTGGATTTGGAACTCAAAGGTGACATTGAGAATTGCCTCACTGCCCTTGGTAAGTGGTTTTGTAGATTACAATCTGCTGTATGTACTGACTGTATGAAAACTTCAGTTTTACTTTTGCTATACTTGTTTTGATTAGAAACTCTTCTGGACTTGCCCTGCTTCATTGAGAAACTTCCTAAGTAAAAAAAAAAAACAACCCAGAATCCAATCATAGTGATTTAATTAACTTATCTAAAATTAATTAACATATCTGCTGATGAATTACTAGAAATACCTCTCCTGATATATGGGAAGGTCTTTTAAGGAGAATAGATGAATTTGCAACATAAAAAGACCTTTGTAAGATGTCACTATGCCAAAAAACCCCCACAATTTGTGTAAAAACCCAATAGTTTTAAACCTGTCTTCAACAAAACCCACTCTTCATGAAAACATTTTTAATATAGGATTATTAAAAATACAGAAAATTTCCTTCTGTGCTTGTGTTCAAGAAAATATTCATATAAAGTTAGTGACTGTTCTTCATGAACAATAAGGTGAGTAAGGAACTGACTCTAACTGGTGGACCAGGGATGGAATCAGGAGCTAGACACCTGTTTTGTTCTCAGCTTTTATATCACATCATATTTTCTATCAAGCATATTTTGAATAAAAGAATTATTCCCATCAAATACCTCTTAATATCAAAAGTGTAAGGCAAGTACTTACTGTAACTTGATTTGCAAAATATCAGATCATAACCTCTGTAGAAGACGTAAATGCTTTCATCTTCTTTTCTTCCTTAATTTTGAGGCAGTAAACTAGGGAGAACACTCTTGTCTGTATAGTAACTGAATTCCCTGACTGAATTGTTTGCCGAATAGACAGAGGAAAGGAATTGTTCCTTCTCCTATATTTTCGAGACAGGTAACAAAGAAGTACATAAATAGGATGTGCTGGTAGGAACAATGAGACTGGCAAAAGAACACTTTAAAAACAGACTTTTGTCTTTTGTTACTTCTTACATGTGGATTAGAAGTGACATTATCTCACTTCTTTGTTACAGTGAAGTGTGCCACAAGCAAGCCAGCTTTCTTTGCTGAAAAACTCCATTTGGCGATGAAGGTAACCTAAAGAAAGGACTTCTCTTTGTAAACATGAGGTGCTTTATAAGCTGAAAAATAATAAGCTAGCTAGAGATCTCTAAGCCCTGCATGTGATAGAAAAGACTGTGGAAGGAAATGCAGTGTGTTTCTCTCACTCCTTTTGTTCCTGCCTTTGAAACCTGAGAGTCTTTCCATAGGAGGAGCTGTCTGTGTTCTACAGTGTGTTCAGGTGGGCGTCTGTCCATCCACAGGTATCTTTCGCTGTCAGCAGTAACAGAAAGCTGACTGGAACTTTTCTTACTAATATTTTTGTGGTTTCATAAGTAAGATGGAAATAGGAGAGCAATTACAGAGCACGAACCTTGCAGAAGCCTAATCTTTGATGAGACATCCATGACCCTTCTGGCAAATTCGGAACCCAAGTTGAGTGAGGCAGCTGGAGATTGTGAAACAGTCTACTATGCAAGTATTCTCATAACTCCTGTGACTTGTTTAGGAACAGTATGTGAAAAATTGAGTGAATCATTATGAAAATACAGATCATTGCACTATTAAAAAAAAATAATGAAAAAAGACAGTGAAGTCTAGGTTGTCTCTGGTGTCTAGCAAGCATTGTGAAGGAGATGCCTCTTTTCAGGAAACAGATAAAAGAAATGTGTAAAAAAAATTCAGGGTGAAGGTGGACTGTCAGAAGTGAATTGTGCTCATAGGGAACAGAAGGCAGATATGAGACGTCCCCATTATGCTTAAAGGAAAAGAGTGTGGGATCTATTTACCTGCAAAGAAGTCTAATGGATTAACATACAGAACTCTGATTAAAGATGTTTCAATGACATAAGTAGAATAATTATTTTCTCTTTTTTTTTTTTTTCTTTTTTCTTTTTTTCTTTTAACAGGGTGTTGGGACACGGCACAAAGACCTCATCAGAATCATGGTTTCACGCCATGAAGTGGATATGAATGAGATCAAAGGCTATTACAAGAGGCTGTATGGCATCTCTCTCCGCCAAGCCATTATGGTAGGTTTTTTCTCAGGTGACATACAAAATGCAAAACAACCGGAGGATTTTTGAAGTCCAGTAAAGATTTGTTAACACTTTTGTTCCTCAGTCTCCAGTTCATCCTGAGTATCTCACTGTAGCTGAGTAACTCATGTTTCCAATGGTCCACATGCTGGTTCCTTTTCTGAGTCTATATTTTTGTCAAAAAAGGGATAGTACTTTGTTAGTAATGATACATATCTCAGGATATCTTACATATCTTACAATAGAAACACAGAGCTGAATGGAGATTACAATATCCCCAAGTTCCTCTACTTAGGCAGACATAAAGTACCTTGGCAGGAGAGTGGAGATGATTGCCCTGACAGCTCTGTGGGAGGTATTTGATGAAACTGGCTATTAGTTTTTAGCATTTGAGGTACTCCTGCAAATCCATGTTAACTTTCGTTAATATTTATTTGGCCTGCTTTCCAGATGACCTTAGTAGTGAGTTAAACTAACAAAAATATTTTCTCAGAAGGGACTGACCACCCAATGTATTTTCTGGAAAATTTAACCAGTGAGGGACTTGAAGAAAGCTAAACTTGAAGAAAGCTAGAGCATCTTTGTGGAGGCTAGTGGTGTAGAAAAAAAAAAATCTTGATTAGAGTAAAAAGCTACTCCCTTCATGTATCAAAATGCCTTTTGGATTTTTATTGTTGCGTGCTACTTTTTCAGTTAGGTGCTGAAGGTTACTTTTATTCTTCCCCCATGAATGTGGGTGATATGTAATTTGTTATGTAATTACATCACCTCATCATGTCCTAGAGTGATAATTGCATCCAAATGTCTTGAGGCATAGCATGGCTACACTAAACAGTTCACAGGTTTCTGAAAAGTAGATTCAAACTAGAGAAAACAATGTAATAATTACACTACACACTTTGTGCATATTATCCATTTTTACCAAGCTGAATAAGGAATCCCATGGTGGGTAGAGTATCTGTACTATCAGCCTTTGTTTGAGATGTTCCTAGACACATTGTGTTTTAATATTAATGAACATTGGACATCACTGGTCAAGGAAGAATTTTCACTATATTTAGAGAAGAAAAGCTAAAGCTCTGGGATGTCTAGAAATCTCCTGTGCTTCTCTTCTTTATTTATGCCATTAAATCTCCTGACCTTGTGTACTGGGTCTGGCTGAGCTGAAATTCATTTCCCCACAGCAGCCCTCACAGTGCTGTGCTTTGCACTGGTAGCTAGAAGGGTGTTGATGACACACCGGTGTTTTGGCTACAGCTGAGCACAGCATCATGTAACATTCCTTCCTCAGTCAAGGGCAAGATCCTGGGAGGGACCTAAGTAGGCCACCTGTCCCATACTAACCAAAGGGATATTCCAGACCATATGACGTCAGCTCAGATATAAAAGCTGAGGCAAGGAGCAGGAAGGCAGGCATTCATTGTCTGCAATGGCTGCCTGCTAAGGAACCATTACGTGTGCTGGAGCCCTGCTTCTAGGATAATGGCCAGACATTTCTGCTGATGGGAAGTAAAGAAGAAACCTTGTTATCTTTTGCTCTGCTTTTGCCCACACAAGCTTTTGCTTTAAGAAACTGCATTATCCACGAGTTGTTTCCCATCTTACTCCCTCCCCTGTCTGGGAGGGGGAGTGATAGAGGGGCTGGGTGGGCACCTGGCATCCAGTCAAGGTCAACCCATCACACCTTGACTACAACTGCACCACTCTGGAAATGCATGTGCTTATTTCTAGGTCCTACAGATAATTTCACTGAGGGTACTCAGTTGCAGCTCAGTCTATGGTGAACATATGTGTTATCAAGTGATTAATTTATTTAGGTGAAGCAGTGATGTTTGGTACAAGTATATTGAATGCTTATTGAAATTTATTTCACTCAAGACCATGATTCTAATAATTGTGGGCGTTTTGTGCTTAAATTGACAGGACGAACTCAAAGGGGATTATGAAAACATCCTGGTGGCTTTATGTGGAAGTGATAGCTAAGTTTTATGTTCCTGAAACACACTCAAGCCCAGTTGCTGAAGGTCTGTATATTTACCTGTCTATATAAATAAAGACAGGCTTTACATAGTGAGGTTTCTGTGGAATGGTACTTGGTCCATATATATTATGTTGCAAACCCATAACCCAGAATGTATTTTTTTTTCAATCTTTATCCTGAATGGCATTAATATTTCTTGTTATCATTTATCTAAAGTCAAAGAATGCTCACAAGTTTCTATTTGCTTGATTAATCTTGAAAATGGTAAAGTTTTCATTTATTCTAAGCAAATAAACTTTAAAAAATAAAATTAACTCATGTGGAACTTTGTATGTCCTTCGTTGCTACTCTGCATTTGATTTCAACTTCTCTAAGTACAATATGTGAGAGAAAAAACAGTAAATAACTTAATCAAAAAATAATGTAGCAATATCAGACTGTATAGCTGAGTTCGTACCTTTCCATTTCACTTCAACTAGGGTTTTTGTAAGCCAGATACATGAACAACCTAAAGATAACCTGTTTAAAAAAAATTAAACTGTTAAAAGTATAAAAAAGCCAACAATATCTCCATCTTGTTCTTTCTCATTTAAATTGCAGGGTAAATAAACCTGTTGTATTTAGTAAAAAAAAAAAAGTAAAATGTTTCATTGCTCATTGCGAGAGACTGAAACATTCAAGGTTAATGACTCAAACAATCGGCCACTTGCAAAAGTAGCAAGTGCTTTACTGAGGCCAGGTTTGCACCCCCAAACAAAAGGGAGAAGAGGTTTTGGGTATGTGGTAGCAAAACCTCTGATCTGCATAAGAACAGCCCAGTTACAGAGGCGGTGACTATCCACCACCAGAGGATGACCATGAGAAACTGACCTTTGTTTAGCAACAAGCTATTTTTTGAGCCAGATAAAGAAAAAGGCCAATAAGAAGCACGTCCTCCAAGATGGGATAGTTCTTTTTATTATGCCAATGTCCTCCCTCACACAACCGGCTTAGGTGTAAACCTCCCAGATAGGGGAGGTATCAGGACATTCACATGTAGGCCTGAAGGTATTGACCCCTTCTGATGGGGTATAACTGGCTCAATTAGGATAGCATGAGAAGTAGCAGTCATGTCTTAGAAGGGACCATAAACAATCAAACTCCACTCAAAGTGCCCCCAGACTCTCTGGAGCCTTCCACCAGTGGACTATGCATGATCCACATTGTTGCATCAAACAGTGTAAAACTGCCCCGCAGAGGAGGTACCTGGGTGTTCTCACCTGAACATGAACTCTGTGTTGTGTGGGCTTCCCCCACCCGCAAAGAATTAAGACTGCAGCCATCATTTTGACCAATTAACATCTAAATTGCAATAATCAAGTCTCATCTGGATCCACAGGTCTCTTTCCTCTCTGCTATCTACTCTTATCCTGCCTTTCTGCCTTTCTTCCTTTCTTCCTTCCTCCCTTCCTCCCTTCCTCCCTTCCTTTCTTTCTTTCTTCCTTCCTTTCTTCCTTCCTTCCTTCTCTTCCCTTCCCTCCTTTCTTTTCCTTATTTATTTTCTTCAGTTTTTCTTTATGCTATATTTCTACAGATAATAACCACATCTGCTCTATACTTCCTTTTCATTGCAACCAAATTGTTCTAAAATAAGCTTGCCATATATATGTGTATATACATATATTTATAAACACTGGTCCTTCAGTGTTGGTTCACTGTAATCCACCCCAAGGAATCTATTCACAAGAACTCAGTTACCCTGCCTCAGGGATGGTTTGTAACACCCATGTAGGACTTTTGTCTTTTTCATTATGAGCTGTGTAAATTTTTCATATTATTGCTGAAGTGAAAAAACTAGTTATCACTACCTCTATTTTGGACAAAGTTCATGTGTGGACGTACTGTCCTGAATATGCCAGATGCTGTACCAGTACTCGGGTGTACTGATGGAATCACATATTACTTTTTGGGTACTTAATTACACACAAACACTGTTAGTCTTTGTTACGGTGGCTCTGACTACTCATTTGAACAACCAAATCCTAAACTATGAAGAAATACAAAGTCATCTTGGCTGATGGGTGTTAGACACTGCAGGCCCTCTTCACTTCATATTAGCATTGTTAAGGACAACAGAACTAGGTGTCTGAAAAAGGAGAAGTCTTATTTTAGAAGAAACATTTGCATTGCTAGAGCTGGAGAGGAAATTCACATATGCCTTCCACAGGGCTTAGTTTTGATCTACCCCCATTATTTTCCAAAATCTAAAGTTCTCACTCTACCCACAATTTACTTCAAGGGTGTTCCTTAATTGTCTTCATAGGGTAAGGGGAAGAAAGAGAGAAGTTTATGGAACATGAACAAGATAGTCGTGAAGTAAAACAGAAAAACAAACAAGCAGATGGATGCTTGTACTGAAGAGATCCTGTACTGAAGGATCTGTTCGATCAAATGACAAGCTTCAGGGAAAACAAAACCAAACCATCTTGTATGTTTTGAATGTGATTCATTTAAATGAGTGTTTTCATTTTCTTCAGGGGCAGGTGTCAGGAGAATACAATCCCTTAATCCTTCAATCTATATAGAGTTGGAAAGGTTGATTGTGATTTGAAGAAAAGTCATAATTTTCCTGAATATGAAATAAGGATGGTATCTTGGTTTTTTACCAGAACCCCCTAGCTTCTTCTCACTAAAGAGAATGCATAGAACAGAATGATTAGAAGCAGCTGTAGTTCCCTTTTGAATTTGTTGTGATAATAATATGTGTTTTGATTGTACACATATGGTTATTTATATATATGTGTATATATATGTGTGTGTGTGTATGTGTGTGTGTGTATATATATATATTCATCAAGATTGGAAGAAGCCCGACAAGATCATCCAGTCCAACTGTTCACTCAGCACTACCATTGTAACACCTAAAACACTAAGTCATATCACCCAGTGCCGGATCCAGACATCACATCTTGAACATCTCCATGGATGGTGACTCCTGGACAAGCTAATCCAATACCTGACCACCTGAACAGGGAAATTTTTTTCCTAATGTCTAATTTGAAATCTCCCATGTCCCAGCTTAAGGTCATTTCCTCTTCTCCTCTCACTGCAGGCACGGTAGAAGAGACCAGCCCCCACATCACTACACCTTCCTGTCAGACAGTTGTAGAGAGTGATAAGGTTTCCCCTGAGCCTTCTCTTCTCGAGACTAAACAAACCTAGCTCCCTCAGTTCTTTGTAAGACAAGTTTTCTAGACCCTTCTTGAGCCTTCTCTGGACTTGCTTTGGCAACTTTATGCCCTTTTTAAAGTGAGGGGCCCAGAACTGGACACAGCACTCGAGGTGTGGCCTCACCAGTGGTGAGTACAGGGGGATTGGTCCTGCTGGCTATGCTATTCTTCATACAGTCCAAAATGCCACTGGCCTTCTTGACCACCTGGATACACCGCTGGCTTATGTTTAGCTAGCTGTCAAACAGTATCCCAAGTTCCTTTCTGCCCAACAGCTCTCAAAACACTCCTCCCCAAACCTGTAGTGCTGCATGGGGTTGCTGCTACCC
>VZRE01008149.1:0-23089 GCA_013396775.1 Cephalopterus ornatus
TTGTCTTGTATTATTAATGTTGCCACAATCTGTATCCCTGTTGCAAGGGACCCCACAGTAGATGATACTGGCAGTATTTTTTATTACAAAGAGGGGGAATTGTGGGAGGCCCCAGCTGCTCTGGGATCTCTGTGAAACAGTTGGAACTAAAGACAGAACTTCTGCACTACGGCAAGGTGGCAAGCACGGAAGGGAAGGCTGTGACACAGAACGGAATTCCTGTCTGTCTTGCTGAATCATAGTTGTCTGACATGTGCAGTGTACGTGTCCAATTGTGAATTATTTATGTTACTGAAAACCAGTGGTGCATGGACATGTGTAGATAATTAAGTGTATATAAGTCGCAGCAGCGTTTACAATAAAGGCCTGAAGAAGATGTGTCGTGTTGACCAACCCCGACTGCGACAGAGGGCCACCAGGATGATTAGAGGAATGGAACAAATTTTAGCTTTTTAGCAGTTTAAGATTTTGTTCACCTTGTACTTAAAGACAAAAGAATAAAGAGGAAAAAATTTCTCAAATGGTTCAACATTTTCCATTAGAAGTAATTAATTCAGGAGCCAAAGAAAACCTGTATTTATTATTATGTTATGTCTGCAGTATGAAATAGGTTTTTAATACCTGCAATTTTGTTTTCTTGAAATGTAAAGAAAAACAATGATTACAAGAAAAACAACTGGTGACAATTTTTGCAATGTTTGAGCAGAAAAGTGAATCCAGAACACTTAGTAAATCTGCAGTACTTTGGTGGGCTTCACAAGATTCCTGCTGATGCAACTGGGTAGGATTATCTTCACATTTATGTAGGGCAGGCTGGAACCATCTTGCAATGTATTAGAGAAATCTTAATCAGTACTATAGCTTCAATGTGTAAAATGAACAAAAGTAATATTGCAGCTGAGCACAATAGTTATGTCACTACCAGCTGTACCCCATTGACAATTATTCATAGGATGACCTTGAGAGTGCCAGTTCACTCCCACAGCTTGAACTGCGCTGTTAAAGTTACTATGAAAAAGAACAGAGAAGAAAGACACTCCTTACGTGACTGTATGTTAACCCTGTGATTTGGAGTCACTTGGTCATGTACTGTGTGGCTGTAACCTCTGTGGATGGGATGGCTGCACAAGCAGAGAACATCCAATCTCTCCTCCCTTCTTCATGCTCACCTCCTGGCGAACATGAGTCACTGCACTGTGCAAGCTAATAAGCTAAGAAGCCCCACAAAATTGTGCTTGTCAGCCACACACTCACACACAGACACAGAAGCTTCTCCAGAAGTATTCAGGAACTCTGCAACACTGTTGACTGAGTAGTAACTTCTCAGAAGGGATACTCTGGCTGTATGCTTATACAGAACAATCACCTGGGTACGCTTTTTGGTGCATGAACTGAAGTGAGCAGCCCTGATGAGCCAAAGGTGAATATACAGCCGAAGAAATCTCACTGGCAAGACTTCTAGTGTAGTCTGAGGGTTTTCCTGTAGATGTTTTTTTTTTCCAGTGCTTTAAATTATAACCAAATGCTTTTCTGCAAAACAATAGCAGTCTCAGCAAATCTGTTTTGTTAAAATAAAAAAGTACAGGTCCAAAAACAAAACCCATTTAAACTTTTTGAAGAAGAGAGGAAATCTAACAAACCCAAGAGATCTGCTTTTCTTTTCCCCTAATTATTCTTGGCTAGATATCTTAACACTCACTTTTTATTTATTGATAACAGCTTTGAACTCCTGTGAATTCATGTGTCAATCCACATGCTCTCTCACATGCGGTGAGCTAGTTTACATTGTCTGTGCTGTAGTCTTTAATACGTATTGGACATAATACAATTATCTCCAGTTATGGGAAATCTTACAGCAGTCAATATGAGCAGCAAATGAATGACGACTGCGAGAGTACAGTGTTTGTAAAGACTAGTATTTTCTAAGCATCAAGATACAAAGCAAATTCAAAAATACATGAAAATCCAAACTCAAACTCAAAATAAAAAACCAAACACTCTCAAACTCCAACTAGAAAGAATCTTCCTTCCTTCCTCCCTTTCTTTCTTCCTTTTTTCTCATTTTCTATCTCTTTCACTCCATCTCCCCCTCTCTGAGACTTTAAAAAAGCATTAGAGACACAATTTATCAACATTCACATGGGTATGGAGTACAGATTTCCCAGGAGGTTTCTTGTCTCTGCAGCCTGGCAGCTATGATTCAGAGATGCACTACTATTTTGCTCCTAGGAAGGGCCTTTTTGAAGTGTCCACAGTACTTCAGCTGTAGCACAGTCACTAGATACTTTGGAAAAAATATCAGAAACTAAAGGACGAAGCGTATCTCAACAAGCAATACTACCATTTACTTCATATAAGACAGAGACTACATTAGCTAAATGACTAAAATAATTAAAATGAAAATGACAGCAACTGAAGACTGATGAAAAAAATATAAATTCATATTCATTTCTAATTAATCTTGAAATAGAATATCAGGCTTCCAGAAGAAATAGTCGTATTATCAGAGCTAACAAGGTAAGAAACTTGACTGCACAGGAAGAATATGCAAACCTGCCTTTTACTGATATTTTCTAGAGAGTTACACATTTTTCAACACTAGATGCCCAGTTTTCACCTGTGTTAAGTAATTTCAGGTGCTACAGCACACTTACCAGACATTAGAGTACATGAACACACTTAATTGAGCAAGATAGCCAAGAAAGACCAGAACAAATGCTGGATTTATTTCCCAGTATAAGTAGAGGTAAAACTGCAGCCTTTATTGCTGTCAAATGACCATTTTGAGAAACCACAAAAAAAAATAGTGGATACTTTGGCAACTTTCCGTATGTTACAGATCATCAATTCGAATCAATGAAATTCAAACATACTGACTAAAGCCAAATTCTTGTCCACCTCTGACCTGAATAGGGCTCAAAATTCTGCTTTCACAATTTTTTGTATGTCAAAAGATGAAAATACACCCTCTTAATCATACCATCATATTTTAAAATAGCTTTTGATAGTATTGTTTTAGTAAAGGTAGTTGTGATGATTGCATACAGGGTACAGGAAAAGCATTCCCTTAAAAGACTGTAACCAATGCCATTTACCAGAAATGAGCTTGGCCCGGGATAAGTTATAAAGGCCACTTGAAATTATAATAAGGTGTTTATTGCCAGGAATGCTCGTCTCTTTAATAAAAATTCCCACATTTCTCTCCCCAAAACAATTGACAAATGTAATTGGTCCCAAGGTTATAGTCTGCAAATGCTAATAGTTTGTTAAAGTGATGATGAGGTATTACCTGTCTCAAAAGTAAAAAAAAAAAGGTAGATTCAAGAATAATAAATTTGGCTGTACAAGCACATACTCATGGGAATACTCTGATCATACTATAATCATGAAAAGCAGTAGCATAAAACCTTTGGAACATCTAACATTCCCATATTTTATAACCTGAGAAACTGAACAAAATACATACCAGTGTATGCGGGCTTATTGTGTTGCAATACAGTAAGTTGCAAAGCATAACCTAATATTGACATCTAGTGCTATGTCCTCCACACAGTGCAGAATAGAAGAGGAGTTCTTTAGACTCAGCTCTGGTTGTCTCTGGTCCCATTAGTATTCTGCCAGCTTGTTCCTGAACAATCTGTGGTAAACAGGCAATACAGAAAAGAAACCAGGAAAAGCACAGATGAGAGTGACTTATGGAAAACAATTATGTGTCCTTCAGTTTTTTGTCTCTGAATGAGTATTATTTTTACTCAGCTAAAACGCCACAGGTATACTGTAGACTGGAAGGAAGATATTAATCTTATTTTTTCACAGACGGTTCAGATGAATATGGTTATTGTCCTAAAGCAATCAAGAAAACCAGTAAAATATTTCTGGTTTTGCCTCTGGTTTCATTTTCTCAGGATAAAGTGGAATACTATTGCTGATGCAGTTACCTCTGTGTTCTCTCTTATTATGCTGGATAGAGGCTCATTGTTTTTAGCATGCTGAACTTGATTATTTCATTCTTATTTTGAAAGCATCAAAATAAGGAAATAGGAAAAATAAAAAGCATCTCTGCTGTCATTGGAAAGAGACTATGAAATACAATTTATTCCCTACTGCAGAAAAAAAAGGAAAAAAGAAGGAAAAAAAAAGAAATAAGGGCCTGGACGTCTTAGATGTCAGTCTGAATGAAGATCTAGGAATCTTCCTGGCCCTCAATACTTACTGAGATCATGAACACAAGAATGTGTTTTTTCATGGCCACTCCTTACAAGACAATATGTACTGGACCCAGGAAATACTTACACTTGATGTTGTTCATCAAACTGCATTGAGGCTGGCACTGTATCTGTCTGAATTTGTATCAGTGCCTTCATTTTGGTAACAGTAGACTGAGGAAAGGTAAAAAAAATAAAAATGCAAACACTTCTTCCAGAAGTATGCTCTGAAAAGCAGATTAACTTGTCCCTTAAAACTTGGGTAAATATCATAATTTCATCTCTTATTACATGATTTGAATGACTCTAGATACCAGCAATTTTGGTTGTGCTTTTTTTCTTTTTCTCTGCAGTAATTGCACAGGCCTGACCTTGCAAGGTATTTTTCTGGCATGAAAATCACAGTTTCAATACCTCTTCCTCCTTGGGTTGTGATTTTCTGGCAGCAGTTGGAAGAAATTGACAAAAGTAAGAACAGGTCAAGTGTTTCAGTGGCTGCACTCTGGCAAGCAAGATTACTTTACCCAGACTTGGCTGGGCAGTTAAGTCCTGACCTCTTGGATAGTGGAAAGGCTGCTGACAGTAAGACACTAGGTAGAATTAACTGAAGGAAGACCTTACATTTCCTGCTGTCCTTGCTGAAGCAGGGGGCTCCCACAGTCTCCTGCAACCAGAATAGCAAAGTCTTATAATCTGTTGAGGACGCTTCGTAGATATTTGCGTCCATCTGCTTAGTTTTGCAATCTTCAAGAAAGGGAAAGCTACTCTTTGAAGAAATACTGCTGTGATAATTACATCCTTCACAGAGGACTACAAAGACTGTCACAATACCCTCAGTGACTTACTTAAGAACAATCCTGACTTGATCAGTATAGGTTTTCAACTACACTTCTGCAATGGGTTCCCATCGGAGAGAAACAAAATGTTATGCAGTGGCAGTCTTCAGGGTGTCATTAACCTGTTGTGGCTGGCAAACAAATAAATTAAACTAGCTTAAAAGGCCTGGAAGCTGCAAATATCTTCAAGATCTTGAAAAACAATTTCAGAACAAAATGACAGGTTTTGAGCTGTTAGACTGACCCTGCAGGACAATACATTACTTTGGTGGCCTTCCATGCCTCTTCAGTTTCCTTGTGCTCAGTAAGCACAGGAGATCTGTTTTTTAGGGCCTCAGCTCCCAAGGGAGAATTAAAGACTTCATTAGCAATATATAACCTAAGTGCATTGCATATTTTTGCTTTTAAAATTCAGCCTCCTATTACACTTTTGCCCATTTCAGAAAACCCTGGTGATGTTGTAAAGGCAAAGATTGCTCATAGAACCTGCACTGCTCTGTCAAATACTGATATCCATTATCAAAGATTTCAGTTTCTGAATATTAAAATAAAAACCAGACAATTGCTTATTATCCAGCCAAATAATTGCTATATATCTTCTGGAAATAGTAGTGGTAACTACATGAAGGATCACAGGTGCTGAAGAACTACTTCCTGTGTTGGTTTATAGCCTATCAGTATTCATTATTGTATAATAAAAGAATAACATACTAACTTGTTCTTCCACTAAATTGTAGCAGCATTGATTTAGCTAGTACTCCCAGGGCAAAGTCTGGATGCAGGGTGTGTATGACAAAGCCATTTGAAAAGGCTTTTTTTTTATCTTGTCTTTCACAGAACTCAACCCTGAATGGGTTGTAGAGAAGCAGCTCCACCTTCAGTACTGCACTACCACACGAACAAAAAACATAACATGACTTCGTGACAGTGTGAAGGTGTTTGCTGGCAAGCATGTTAGAATGAAAAAAATTAATGGGAAAAAAAAGGGAGCATCTAATCACTGTAAGTGACCTTCAGATGATAGATAAAGTTAGGGGAAAAGATACGAGCAAACAAAAACACAGTGGAGCACAATGAACTAAACTTATCCCAAGTATAACTCCAGCCAGCTGGCCAGTATCTGCTTGTCAAAATAAGTTTAATGGGGAAAGAAAGAAACAAAAGAAGGTATGAAATCTGTTCTAGAACATAGCACATTGGTTTTCTTTGAATAGATCAGGATGCCTTCTATAATGCCATTCTTTGAGATAAATTACTTGTTGCTGCACCTCCAATATCAAGCTATGAGTCTCAACATTTTTCTCATTCCTTTCACCCCTCCCCTTTTTTTTTTCCACAGCACTCTGTAAACATCCAATGCGGTATTTTCCTGTGGTCAGAGTAAAGAGGGTGTTTAGGCATTTTTTTACCTATATCACTATGGAAACAAGATCCGTGTATGCATCTGCAGTCTGTGCTTCTCCAGAGTAAAAACTTTCATTATCTATGCACTGGCTAATTGTTCTGCATAAGAGATGGTTGTCTTATTCCTACCCACTATTTTGGAAATTCATTTCATTTAGTTGCACATAACAAGCTATAGAGAAGGTTTTATGAAGCCAATAGTGCAGATATAATACTTGAAGAATTCGTTTTGGATTGGACATATTTATTTTTCCAAACATTTTGTTTGAGAGAAAATGAGATTGCTATCTGCTGTTTCCTTATTTTTTTGCAGGAAAGCAAAGGGTTGTTGACTTCCTCTCCCCTCCCTTCCTTCCTTCTTTCTGAAGGTACTGTACTCATCTGAAAAAAAAGAGAACGAAATGATTGTTCCTGTTCTCTTTCTTAAGTCATTTGAAACATTGTCCCTGCAAGTTTTCTAAGTTTACTGCAATCTCTGCACAGGGGGAGGGAGAAAGAGGGAGAGAGACACAGATATTACCAACTTCAGAGCAGGTAGAGTTTAGGGCAAGACTCCTTCCAGCTTCAGCTATTGGTAAGTTAAGTAAAATCCTTTTATGGCTAACTTTTTAGAAGTGCAATATATATATGCTTTTGTATTAAGAAAAGGCATTAAGAAGATACACATTTAACTGATAAAAGGATAATAATCGTATGCATTGACAAGCAGTCTATTTATGCTATAGATACCTATAGTCTGTTTTTTAGGTACTGGTGCTAATGCCATATGGTTTAACCTATGCAGATATGGAAGAATTTTCCAGTAAGGCTGGAAACATAACATAATCTGCTGTGAATTTTGTATAAATATGTCCTACCAGCATCTTGTTAAGGCTTTACTAACTTTACTCGTGCAGTTTCTGCAAGAGTCAGTGGGCCACTGCTGAAATATAGAGAGGAGTTGTGTCATAAGCAAATCAGTGTTATTTCATTTATCTACTGAAGTCTGCTCCAACCCACCAACCTGTGCTATATCAGGAGAAGAATTACCAGGGCCATTTTTTCTTTTCCTTCTAACGGTATTGTGTTTAGGACTACACGTTTATCTCTGCTTATCTGTATATATGATTAGTCTAGAAACAGAAACATTTAAGAGGTGGTAAAACAGTTCCTGGTTCTCTTGTGGAAAAAAACAAAACAAAAAATTTGTGTTTTGTAGTATGTAACAACAGTGAGGGTGATTACCTGCATCAGTTGTTTATCTGTTGTTTGCATTGTTGTAGACACCAATAGCATTTTTCATGTTGGTCATAAATGTACCACAACGATCAGAAATGGTATGTGAAATGAGTGATTGAATGCAAGGGCATGTTTCAAATATTGGAAGAGAAACTCCCCCACCTCGCACACATTCATGGAAGCAGAATGCAGAGGTGGGGGAAGAATTGGGGCAGGTGTCCATTTCTTTGCAGAAGGAGAGTTGTTCATCTTATGATCAGTATTTCTTCAAGCTGCATCTCTCTGAAGTGCAGGGTCCTCTGCAGAATGCCCAGAGCCCAGACAGAGAGGCTACAAATGGTGAGCAGATATGGCAGAGAGCCGGCAGGCAGCTCCAGCTGCCCCGCTCCAGCTCCCGCTCCCACCAGAGTACCTGGGCTGTGCTTCCGCCCTGGGACAGCCTTCTGCTCCCACCCCTCACTGAACCAACTAGTAGAAAGGACTCTCTGCCCCACTCTATCTGGCGTCTTTCTGCAACTTTTTTCATTGGAAGGAATGATCTACCACAAATTCAGCCCAGTTTCTGGGTAAGTTGTAGATTCCGTTTGCTTTGGGAGCTGCTGATGGGTTCTGCCAAAGATTAAAATAACTTGTTCCTTGAACTTCTTAGCTTAATGTTGCGGCTCCGTTTAGTTTGGCACCCGTTATTAGGTTTATTTGGTTGTACTTAACCCACAAATAATCCTCTGCTAATAGAAAGTGTATGCCAGGTGTTGCTGTGAAAACCTCTTGCCACATTTTTTGCTTGGGGTATCTGGGTTTATTTTTTTGTGACTATATACTGACTCAAATTTGGACATCTATTTTGACAATTACATGTTAAACATCTGGAATACCACTTTTTACTTCAAGTGAGAAGTAGAGGAGTCTTCCAAACACGAAAAAAGAACCCCATAAGCTCTGCATTTGTAGTGGTATTTTGCTCAAACTGCAGAGTGTTACTCTGTATTGCAATCATTTGTAAGTTTTGGTCTGGTTAGTTCAGAAGTCTGGTTTGTCATGCAGATAAGAGCCGGCTGCAGCCTCTAGGTACAGATTTTTTTTCTGAAGGTGATAGACAGTAGTGTATTATTGATTTAGGACATGTATACAATAAATACTTTCTCTCAGACATTGTCAGAAATATATAAATAAGAACACAAGTGTTCAAAATCATAGTAGGTGACCAAAAGCAGCACACACTATTCTATAACCCAGTCCCCAATAATGAGCACAGAGAAAAAACATTTATAAAGGAATGCTTACTAACTTGACAATAAAAAATAGAGCTTGAATTTTGAACTTCATTCTTAGATTTTACCTGTTGGCTTTACTTTACCTTCAAATGATAAATTTTTGAAATCATTTAGAGTTTATTTGTTTTCACTTTGTGTGATTTATTGCTGGGACAGCTCTAACATGATTCAGTATAATAGGAATCTGCAACAGAACTAATATCTTTCTTGAGGTATCAAGAAGATGATTCTTTGGCTGACATGTTATCCTAATCCCACATTGCTGAGATATTTGCAAGCAGAGAAAGGTTTAGTCTGAGTCTGGACTGAGTACAGATCTACTACCATCTTACGGCACAAATTAAATATTTGTGAAATTAATTTTCAGTTTTTCTCCTCAACATTATAAAAAATACTGGCACAACAACCAAAACCAAAAAGAGACAGACTGTGTTTATTTTGCTTGAAGTGTTATTGCTTCTGTTGCTAAGAGCCACTTACATACATATACACTCAGTGTATATATTTTCCCAGAGTATTATTTAAAGCCATTATTTCAATTTGATTTATTCTCAAGTATAATGAAATAAAATGTAGAGGAATTTTGCCATTTTTTTTTTTTTGTGGAAATAGAAAAATAAAGCCACACCAGTAATAGCAAAGATGTTACAGAAACAGGTTGTAGCCTGTGGGAATCCCAAGGTAACACATCTAATTCAAACAGCATAGAAACTGAAAGAAGTCTTTATGTAAATGTCAGTTGCCTTTTTATATTTAGGACCAGCTTCTTTAAAGATGGATACTATTGAGAATGGAAGTTTTGGATGCAGAATAGTAGCACTGAGTTACATTGCTAGTAAAATTTTGACATCTCTAATGTAGAGATTTTGACCAGGAGTTAATTTGAATCTTTGAATCTTAAGGAGGTTTGGTGTTGTGGGGTTTTTTCATTTTTCTTTGGGTTTTGGGTTTTGTTTGTGTGTTTGGTTGGTTTTTTGATTGCTTTTGATTCTTTTAAACAAGATCATCAATAAGAACTATGCCTTAAGACTATCTGGATGCAGAGCAGATACTGGTGATCTGAAAGACATGATGTGCATCTCACAGATGAATGTAGTGTCATGTCTTTAAAGTGCTGTTTCTAGTAGTGACAAACAGATATACAGGATTTAGAATGGGAAAAGCATAAGGGAATGAATCATGACAGCAACCTAAGACAAACCTAAAATACAGAGGCAGAAGAATATGGATTACCCCAGGGAACGCTTATGTTATTTCTAATCTTTGAAATTGCAAAGACTTGATGTGGAAAGATGTCTGTCTGGATGCACCACTTCACTCTGCTAGACATGTCAGCAGAACAGCACCAGGAGAAAAAAAGCTGTAAAGGCTGCATAAGGTAATACGGTTTTTCTGTGGCTGTGGTTTAAGGACACTAATCAGGCAACGCTGTGTAAGGAAACATCTTATTAGTTGGCAAAAAATGATCCACAGCTTCCGAGCACTAATGTATGTTCCTCAGTAGCAACTCATGCAATGAAATAAACTGCTCCTTCAAACAGACCTTGTAAGTGCTGTGAGGCTGATACAGATTTTTCATTTGTTTGATGGACTAATTTTATACCCCAACCTATTTTTAAAAATAGACCACCTGTTAAAACCAAACAGCTGTTTTCTTCTCAAGTGCAGTAGTTTTCTACATTCTGGTTTTCCATCCTAGAAGACCACTGGAAAGGAATTAATGTCATCTTGGAGAAGAAAGAATTATAGAGGCAAAAATAATGCAAAGCCTTTAAAAAGAAAGAAACAAGTCTGGAAAAAAAATTACTTGCGATTATCCTTTTTCTGCTGAAAAGCTGATATTCTGAAACTGAGACTGCAGCTTTGCAGTGCTGAGGATAGAGTGGCATTTTATGAGTGATACTCAGATTTTTATGCAATGAAGAGGCCTAAGTTAGTACTCAGCAGTTATTTAAAACACGCATTGAGCTGCAAGCTGGATATCTGTTTTTTGTTTATGTATATGGCAGGGACTAGTCCTTCTTGCTTGGCTTCTAAAATACTAATGATCCTGTGAAAAATGTTACTTAATGTTTGGTTTAGTTCCTTCCAAAATTAATAACTTTTTGACTTGCTTTTGTAAAACTAATGGTTTTATTCGAGCATCACGCTCCTCTTGATAGGCAGAATGCAGCACTTTCCTTCTAAACCATCAATGCTTAATGTACTGTAAAAATTTCTAATGTTGCTGGTAGTAATTAAACTAAGAAATCCTATAGTAAAAGAAAATATTTTTGTGTGCTGGAGATTATGGGAAGAAATTATGTGAATAATTGCCCTTTTTTAAACTTCTTTCATTCTTTATTTCCTGCTTTTTATGTTAGAAAAAAACGCCCGTTATTAATTATTTGAATGAAGGATGAAAGAAACACCCTATTTTTAATTTGTCTTCCCTCTCTCTTCTACTATGACAGCTAAAACACAGATATGTCTTTTCTTCTACTTTGTGGGTATGCATGAATTCATCTGATTTAAAGGAATAACCCTATTTTCCCCTTGCCAGTCTTCAAAAAGGGTAAACCTGGAAACACCCAACTTTTCATCTGCATATGCTAATTAGCAGTATTAGAATTCAGAGAACACTGAAAAATACCAATGTTACTGAATTTGAAGATTCATTTAATTACAAAAAGCTACTAGGTAAACTGAATCTCCTACACTGATAACATTCCCTTTTGCTAATGAATTAGCAGCAGGTACAACTGATTTGAAATTGAAAGCAGGGCTGTGAGAAGGGTCATACATTTTTAATTGTTTTTCTAAGATTTCTGGAAGGAGCACTAATGCAGAGCAAGTAGGCATTACCCACGCAGCCCTCTGTCTGGAGGCCCGATGAAGAACAGAAATCACTTAATTTCCCCGCAAGGAGGAATTTTGAAAGGTGGTCTTCCTAGAGTGGAGGAGCAGGTGTGGTGGCTCTGGGATCACAGAATGAATCACAGAATATTCTGAGTTGGAAGGAATCCAGAAGGATCTTCAAGTCCAACTCTTAAGTGAGTGTCCCGTATGGGAATCAAACCCAAAACTTTGGTGTTTTTAGCACCATTCTCTAACAAGCTGAGCTAATCTCAGGGATGGAAGCATGTGACTTCGCCCCTTCTTGGGGAGCAGCTTGTTCTGACAGCAGCCCTTCCACAAGTGTTTTGGCTGGGAAGGACAAGATGACTTCCAGCCTTCCTCTTCACTAGGTTGTTGCTGTTCATGACTGGGCAAAAAAACCCTGTTGAGGCTTGCAGTTTAACTTTTAGACTCTTTTTTCAGTGACATAAGACCTTGTGTTTTGTGAAGGGCTCTATGCTGGATCTGCCACTAAACACTTTTTAAATTGGAAAGAGTATGTGCTCTTACCAACACGCAATACACTGGATTTAAACCAAACTTATACACACTCTAAAGATATCCAGGGAGAACATTTTGGAATGTTAGTTTCGGATTTAGTCATTCCTCTGTGCTGCTTTCTAAAGCACCAAGTGTTTCAACTTGCTGCTTCTGCTCCAGGTAAAAATGACTTGAAAGCACTGTTTGAAAACGGGCTGTCATACAGTACTTTCAGTTAGCGTATTATGTTTCTACCTGTCTTCTTTTTCTTAAAATTATTTAGAGTACGTGTGTAATGAAAACAATATCAGGAGGGGGAAAAGGAAAGGATGACCTGTTTTTAGAGCATCTGTCAGCTTCTAAGGAACGCTAGAAATTGTTTGAACCATCTGGTAGACACCAGCCCACGCTGGGTCAGTTCCTTAGTGCAGATTTCTGAAGCTATGAATATCATCCTGTATTTGTCCACAACTATTGTCCTTTGATAGAAATTCCAGAAAACTGTAGTGAACCTCCTGGAAGAGCAAGATGACAAAAATGTGCTCATAAGTTCACCAGAAATTAAATCCATTAATTTATAAATGTGCAGGAAAATATTTTTTCCACAGTACCACTGCAAGGAATCACAACAGCATTAATGTTGTATCAAACAGTTTTCCTGCATAGTGCTGCTCTCACAATATGAAGTCGCCAAGAATTCCAGAATAATTTTGTATGTCTGTAGGCAGCATTTTGTCAGGATTCTACAGAAGCTGTCACATACAGCAGAGGAATGGTGCTGACCAACTGCTCTTTCCTCTGCCAGAAAAACGGAAATACTAATTAACGACCTTAGATTCCAAATACATTAACTGATTTTTTCATGTCCCACAGAAAGCAAATTGCACCTAAACTTCAGCCATAGGTAAAGAATATCACTGGATTCCGTAGGCAAATGATCAGGACTCAGGAATCATTCTAATGACCTGAAGTGAGGATTTTCACTAGTTGGTTCGCTAGTTAAAAGTACATGAATAGGCATCCAGTGGAAGGCACTGAATATGGTTAGGAGAGTAAGTTGTAACAGAATTCACTGGGTAATGTCCCCCAAACCACAGCCTTACCTGCTACTCCTCCCAAAACACAGAAACAATGTCTATCAAGTTTTCCTGGTTTTTGTATGTAATACCTGGGTTTTTTTCCAGGTAAAAATTCCTGGGTAGAATGATTGGGGTTGGGGTCATGGGGTGTGGGCAGGGATTGACAGAGAGCGTTATATTAATGTATAATGTAGTTTTTTACAAAACCTTATTTTATATTGCTGGCTGGCCATTCTTACTCATGTTGTCATGATGTAGAATCAAGCGGTTTGATGGGGGTTCTTGGTTTCCTTTTTCTTGTAATGACAATCTGAACTGAGTTAGTATCCAGAACAAGTCTTGTCATCACCCACCACGAAGGATGAGTACCAGAGTGGTTTGGGAAATGTTCAGAATCTCAGATTTCAAACTATGTTGAGTTTTTTCTCGAACATTTTTTTTTTTTCCCCTTTGGCAAAAAAAAATTTCTTTTTTGTTTGTAGCTCTAGTCTCTGTTCCAGTATCTGCTGATGACACTTGGCTAAGTCTGAGCTGTCATTCCTGCTCCGTATGCTAGTTTACTGAATTCAGCAAAATCGGCATTTTAACTCTGTTTCACCCTTAAATAATTAATCCCAAGAATTTTTTTCCTGTATTTACCATAGGAATTTGTTTTCCAGTCGATGAAAATCACAGAAGCAAGATCAAAATTTGTTTTGAATTTCAGATTTTCTGTAGTTGTGGCAACAAAATAATGCTTATTTTTAAAATTTTCTGGAAATTAAAAAATAATTAAAAGCAATATGAAGGATTCATTTTACAGATCAGAGAGGGAAAGTTGTTTTTTTTTGAGCTGTTCAGTCAAGGAGAAGATTCAAGTTTGGCATCACAGCTAAAGGGCAAAGAAAGAGAGGAAGGTATCTTCAATTACTTCCTTGCAGACATTTTATATGATCAGTCAAGAATACCATTCTGTGCTGGGGACGAATAATACTCCTCTGTGTTTAAGAAAAACTAGACTTTCATGAAAACCTAATGTGTTTTGGAAATGTTATATGAAATCCCCTACTTGCAATCTTCTCCAAGCATATGCACACATTTTACACGATGTGTTCTTTTTTGGGGTGCCTACAATGCCCAGAACATGCAATTCTGAGGTACATGCAATTAAATGCTAATGCAATGCAGATGGCTGGATTGAAGAACCAAGTTGAAGGTGGCCCTTAGCTACCCTTTAAGATAACAAAGAGATGGGAGGAGAACAGATCATCTCTCTGGCCTCCATATATGTTAAGGACACTGGGACTACAGGAGGAAGAAAAGCTTAAAGCATTTCCTTTTTAAAGGTCATGAATGCCAATGAAAGGTTTACTTTCAAAATAACAGCCCAAGCAGGACAGCATGAGGGTTATGGAAGGGCATGCCTTTTTGATCATTCTAATTTTGGATGCTCTGCATAACTCTGTTATTTTTCTTAAAATAACACACTATACAGCTCAAAACCTCTCTGTTCTGTTTATAGCGTTTAATGACTGTGCATTGTAGGCAGAAAGATTATACCCAAACTGTTCTTAAAGGACTCCACACACTCTCAAAATCACTGTTTTACTACCAGATCCTTCCTAATATTTATATTATTTATTTGTTCTTCCATTTACCCTGTCTCTCATAATACTTATATGGTGAGAAAAAATTCCTGAAGTTTCATGAATGTTATTTGACAATTTTCCAGAGGAAAAACTATTTAATACCTAGGAATCCCGTGGTGCCAAAAATGTGCTATTTTAATTTGCAGTGGCAAATATGCAATAGACAGGAAATAGGGATGGAATGATAGGACTTCTGTAAACAGTGATTAGGGTGACTCCACATGCTTTATAAAGGAAGGGACACATCCGTGGTTCCAGCCTACGACATGAAAGCTCCTTATCCATTTAAGAAAAGGAAGAAATTTGTCTAATTGACATCATCTCATAACAGTCAAATACCAAAACTAGTTCTCAGCTACACCACAGATTTTCCATAATTAGTTCAATGCAACAGAGATGAGACCAGAGAGAGAATTAAGTCAGTTGCTTATGATGAACCGTTTAATTGAATAATTAACTGAGCTGGCCAATCCACCATTAATTCCAATTCCTAGTGAGAGCAGGATCAAATTTCCACCCTGTCTGCTGGCACCAGTTAAACTGGGCATTTGGAACTCTGCTACTACATGTGCTCCAAATGTCACCATCATGGCCAGCCTGATCTTGTCAGCCTTGAACTTTGGTCATGGTCTGAAAACTCAATACATCATTGCCCAAATGCTCCTGGGGACCCAGTCCTGTAAGAATACTTGTAGATAACTCAATATAAACACCATCAAATTCAGCGCAAAATATATCAGACACAATATGGGAGACTTCAATTAATTTCTCTCCTCCTTCCTGAGGAGTTTGGACACACATCTCTATTCTCTTAAGGGAGTGTCCTAGCTAAAGCCTGTGATGGTGACCCTGGTCTTCTTTGGCTGGAGCTGTACCTTTAGGCAGACAAAAGTGCAAGTGCCAAGGGGCGGGGAGCAGAGAGAGGTCAAATGTGTCTTTTGAGTGCTGCAAACTCCATGCCTTTAGAGATAGGTCTGCTCTTCTCCCAAGTGTCACTTCTTCAGGTTTATTGGAAGTTTAAGGCACTTCACCATCCTGAGTGATTGCATTTATAGCTTGGCTATGGTGTCAGGCTTCTTCCAGTTCATCCTGCCTTGTAACCCCTTCTCTGCAGTACTAAAACTCCAGAAGAAGGGGCTGAGGATCCAATATGGGTGAGCGAAATTTCTTTAGGCATATCCTCATTCTAAACTCAGATCTGCATGCATTTCCTGGACAACAGCTCTTGGCACTCAGCCTTTCTTTTCTGTTTTATTTTCAAAATAGGTGTAAATAGTCTGGAGTAATTAGTCTAATACAATTTTTTCTTGACATGGGACATAAGAGCACCTTCAAATGTAGCCCAGTGCCACACACTGGTTATTCTGCTTGAGGCAGTAGCTCACCTTTGCATATCCTCCAAATTTCTGTTCAGAATATGAATGTATTTTGCTTTCCTTCTTTTTGAGGGGTAGGGGGAAACAAAGAAAAAGGAGAGGAATTATATATTTAAGAACCCTAACTAATAGAGGCTATGCAGTCAAACCGTTACCAGCAAAAATGATCCATCTTAACAGTGACAAAATAATGGTTTCTAAAGATGGGACAAATGGAAGCAGGAGAGGGACTGTTTTTCAGAGAGTTGGTAGGGAGATGGAAAGTGAAGCATAAGCGAAATAATCTACAGCGTACACGGGCTTCAGTGAACTTTAAGATAAAAAAATAGAAGTGCTTCAGGAAAAGGTAGATTGAGAAGAGTGTATGTGGCCATATCATCTCCTGCACAGTGCAGCTGTCAGTGCCTGGGCTCCTCTCTAAACCTCTGGAGATACAAGACTTTCCGTCAAACCACTGAGAGGTATGTCACTTCCCCAGGACAGAGTACCTAAATCTGTATGTCCCTCAGCTCATAAGAAACAGTTCTTTGCATTTTTATCTTAAATAACTTTTATCCACATCCATCCTTCATTGAATAAGAAAAATCAGAATGCAACGTCTTTGGTTCAGGAAAGCTCTGAGCCACAGACCTGAGACCCTGCCTGAAGACCATGCTGGAAAGTTGACATGCTGCTACATCCTATTCCTTGTATTCTTCACAAGAGCAGGATTTTTAGTTAGCTACACTGCTAGCCTGAGCTGATACGTATGGTTTTACATCCTCCTGTGCCTCACCAGCTGCTCTGTTTCAGGCTACACTTAGCAGGTTTCTGTGGAGGAACAGAGAAAGACAAGAGTTTGGGCCAGAGCCCACCCTGCTGTGGGCAAACATGGGGCAGGGATGTACTAGGAACTCAGAGGGAGAGATCTGCCAGTGAACAGCTATTCCCCCACCTTCTTCCTCTCCACTCTAAAGCAGCCTTGAATTCCATGCTGGTACCAGCAAATCAAGCAGATGGAGGTGCTTAGCTGAGGACAAATAATCTTTGTGCCCTGACACACTTTTAGACCAGATGATTTGCTCTGCCTTGTAGGCTCCCATCATGTGTAGCTGTGGTTTGGGGTGACTTTGTGCAAACAGCTAGCACTTCAGAGCCTGCGGACTTAACATCCACTTTGTCATGCAGGTTGTCTATGTGTTGCTGACCCTTTTAGCAAACGGAATGGAATACAGAAGTGACAAGGAAAGGACATATAAGAGAAGAACTAAGAAAACTCATAAAGAGGAAGAAGAAAAAAAAAGGAAAAAAAAAGAGAAAGGAGGATAAGAAGAAGAGAAATAAAGAACCAAAAGAGCAGTGAGCCTAAACTGTACTCAAAAACCACTTTGTGCATACCCAGAAGTGACTAGAGAGTTCCATGAGGCTCAAGTACTGCTAAGCACATTGACAGTAAGGCCCTAGAGTAGATGGTCAGTGGTTAGCCCAGCCATTCTGCTCTGAAACCTTCATCCTCTGTCCTGCTAGACAACAGAAGAGTAGTGACAGTGATAGCAAAGTTTTCCCTAAAGTGAGGACAGAGCACATATACAAGCAGTGAGAGGGATAGCAAACTATTTTGCTAAACTGACAACATAGCACTCATAGTGGAGAGAAGAAATACATCGGCAGCTACCTCACTACAGCATCCGTCAATCTTTTTTTTAAAAAATCTAATTAATGAAACCATTGAAAAGAAAATTGTGCCATAAACCACTCTATAAACATATTTGATGCCACAAACAGTGCCCCATCTCTGGCAGTGTGGGTAGTGGGACTGCTCCAGACTTTCAGCAGAGGAAATCTCAAAATCTAGTTTAATGCTTTCAATAATTACCAGAACAAAAATGGTCTGTAAGTTATGGGAAAGTGAATGCACATGCATTTTGATACTATTTTAAAGCATTTGCTCTGTTACAATGAATACTAAGGTAACTATACTGCTGTGATAGTGCTCATAGTGTCTTTTTCTCCAAAATCAGTACAAAACCAAGTTACATGCATGTCCAAGGTGATTTCAAAAGCTAATCTATAGGCAATGCGGACAAATGAGTATGCTTACTAAACTTCTGTATTTCCTAGCTAAAATAAAACAAAAATGGTGAAAATTAAAACGTTAAAATTTGGGAATAACAAAGACAATGCAGGGAGGCTATTTCTGTTGCACAGTTTTCTGAGGGAAGACACATTTCTTTGTATCGGTGGCATGTTGCAGGCTATATTAATGCAGCTACGCTGGATAGGAAGCCCTTAAAGCAGAAGGCATATCTAAAATGTTAGAACTTCAATCATGAAGCAAGGAAGGCACCGAAATAGTAAAGGAAGGAAAAATTATTTAATAAATAAGGTATCTTTGAAAGTTCATTGCTTGTTTCATCTGTTTGCTGCGTCATGTTAAACTCAGATTTTTTTAATCAACTAAGTTTCTTTGCTGTGTGATTGTATCATTTACATTAAGCTTGCCTGCAAATGTTACCATCTGTTAACTTCTGAGGATATAAGTGTTTTTTTGTTTGGTTGTGGCATAGATGGGTTCACATCTCATTAGATAATAGAAGCCAGAACAAAAAAAAATTCTGATAATTACTTTCAGACTTCACTGGAAGTCTTCCCATAAACCTTAATGAGCTCTGATTACGCCCTAAAAAGAATTATAAAGGTGATCACTTTACCAAGCATTTACTGAGAAAACCCCCCCACACACATTTCTTGGTGGAAAGAAGAAGTTTTAACTTGAAGCCTGCTACCAGCAGATGAAGGTAATTTCCCAGGGAGAAGTGAAAAGACAGTGAGCTCCTTAGTAATATCATACAAATGAAGGAAGAAAAAACCTGATCTGGTCCACTTCTCATTTTCAGTCATTCCAAGTCATTTTCATGAACAAGTGTTTACTTGTTTTCAATTCCAATTCCATTAATGATGGTAATCCAAAAAGGGAAGAGGGATATATATGACAATATTTTTATCTTGATAGTGTTCTCCATTTAAGCAGACATCTGTCTCACAAAAAGCATGGGGCAAGAAGCCTTATGTCAGTAGACAATGAAGCTAATGGTTAAATCATGGACTTCATTTGACACCAGGTCTACATGCGTGTGAAAGTGAGAAAACGAGTGTTTGTAAAGTGGTATAGAAAAAGATTTGACTAAACTCAATGACTGTTATTTCCAGCTCAGGCCTGTTTTTCTAAAGGCTTCCACAACATTTGTGTCTCTCTATAATCAATATCTGCATTCATTGATTCTGGATACTTTCCGTAAATCCATATTTATTTTTACAGGGTAGTCCAAAGTTTTGTCTTCTCCCATCTTCAGACTGAGGCAAAAAAAGTACTCTCTTAATTTAAAATGTAAATAATATTTTAGGTTAGCTTAAAATACTGTAGCATAAGAACTTCAAGGCTGATTTGTGTATGTTAAGATATATTTAGTTTATATGTAACATGCACACAGTTTATATACTCAGACTGAATATATTAAGATACACTCAGTATACATTAATAGAGTCAATTTTTTTAAATTGTGTGCTTGAAATGTGGATACTTATGCATGGAGAACATGGATAGAAAATATAGCTTGCACAGACGTCTCTAAAGAATAGGACAGTAGGGTTGACACTGGTTTTAGAGAAGTTCTGGTGTGGGTTTGAACATGATCTTTTACATTTTGTCTAGAAAGCTTCATACTGCCACTGAAGGAAAACACCAAGGAAAATTGTGATGCGTACTAAGTGAAAATACTTGGTTAGCAGTAATGGATATATTCACGTTTGTATAGGTATTTTTGGCATTTTCGAAGTCTGACAAATAACTCTAAGCAGTGTGTGCTTCATTAGGGAGCACTTTTTCACTGCTGAAATGAAATAAACTCATCATGGTAAAGTTTCTTTGTCAGTTTTGCATAAATAGCAAATGAGTGGAAACTGTGTAAATAATTCGGTGCTTAGTTCAACAGCTGTATGACTGAATACATTTAAAAACATAATATATTTGGAAGTACAGACTGAAAGGCCATTAAACCTATTAAGATAATGATAATTATCACCATAATAACAGTTGACAAAAAACAGTGATTGAAAAAACCCCAGATGGTGGTTCAATAAGCCTGAAGCTCACAAACTGCTCAACTTTAGCTCAAGAAATGTAATAGTGTTAAATTTGTCACTAATTCTTCCCACATTCAACACAAACAGCCGTTAATTTTCATTCTTTCCTTATAGATGCCAGTATTTCAGGCTTCAAGAGGAGAGCAAAGATGCACTGTTAGGGGGCGTGGTTCTGCAGTCCTACACATTCAATTAAACATGGAACTTCTCTTCCAGTTAAGAGAAGTTTTTTAGCCTATTCAGCCACCTTTACACTTCCTCCACTTTCATGCGTTTCACCTTCTTCTGAAAGAACAAATACAAGTGCCAACCTTCTGACCAAGTAACCTGTTTCCTTTTTTCAGAGGGTACATACCACTTTTACTCATCGTGGCCTCATTCCCGGTTTAATGATTGTGTTGCCCAAGAGCAAGATCAAAACCGTAGCAGGCAGTGTTTAACTTCGAGAAATTTCACGACCTCACATTTTTGTGGCTGGACATATTATTAATCTACAGACAGAAGGCATTTTCATGCAGGAAGCAGAATCTTGGTTCTACTGATACAGAAAATTTGCTGTTGACTCCAGTACAGAATATTAGCTGGACACTAACAATCCTTCTAGAGTGAATAGCAGCATTTGCATACTTTTTGAAGTCATTTGTCTGTAGAAGTGAGTGAACATGAGAAAGTAAATGGTGATTCATATTCTGTATTAAGCTCTCTTCCTCTTTCATGGAAGTTAACAACATTATTAGCTGCTGCATAGATGTTCTATTTTGGAAATACCTCAACAACGATCTGAACTCACTGTCACAATTCTTTTGTTGTTTTGAAAGGACAGGAAGAGCTAATTTGTGGTTCTGTTTTTCAAAATAGTGTATTTCCAAACATACTTTTTTACATAAAGTAAGAAACTGTGAGGATGCTTGTCTCTTCTAAAGAAAGTGACTTTTTAATAAGCTCTGGAGGGCTAAGTTTTTTTGTGGGGGAAGAAATGTTATATTTAAGTGACAATACAGCATGGAAATCTCTGTGTCAGTGAGTTTTCCAGACCAAATTTTCAAAACCTAGGAGCTGAAATATTACTGATGAAGGCTAGAATTTTTAATGACCATCTAATGTTCAAAATCACACTACATTTTAAATATGAAGTTCTGTAGAAAGAAAGATGTTTTAAAGTGCTTGTATAAGCACTAGGTGATATTTAAATATAAAAATATTCAAATAAAAAGAAATAGCAATAGAATAATAATAAAAAAATAAATTCACCCCTTCCCCCGATTTGTTGTTGAGTATTAAAATGAGAGCAGCTACTCCACAGTTAGATAGAAAAAAGGTATTGGAAAACTATTAAAAACTTCAAAATTCTCTGCTGAAGTTATTTCAAGAAGACGGACTCTCCTCTCATTTCAAAGAATATTCTGAGTTTAAAGGGCCCCACAAGAAACGTCAAGTCCAAAGTGAATGGCCCATACAGAGATCAGCTCACAACCTTGCTGTTTTTAGCACTATGCTCTAGCCAGCTGAGCTAATCATAGTCTTTCTGTTCCTTAACTGCTTCTTCATGGTGGTCACATCTGTTATCTCTTCTATGGTCTCATCAGGACTCATGTTTTTATGGAATTCAGTTCTGGACGAGGTTAAGATCACACCTCCCTTCAAATTAGCAAGGTTTTGATACCAGAATAAAAGAAGAAAGAATTAGTTTATACATTATAAGTGTTGGCAGATTCAAGGGGGAAAATAAAGCAGCAGGGCAATCCATGTATATAGACTTCCCCTTTCCTTTTGAGTGCTGTTGTGTTGGATTATATAGCACCTCCCTGACTGTGCTGGTCACTGACTGTTTAAACACTTTCCCTTGTAGGCTTGGTCCTGTGATGCATGCAGCTGTGGACAGTGGAATCAACCCCTATGCTCAGTGAAAGCACTCAAAGGTTAGTAGTGCAAGGAAATTATTTCTTTCTAGTAAATTCAAGGAGTTCTACAGCCTCTGCCTTAACTGTGTGTTCCAGAAAGAATGAAACTTCGCACAAAACTGGCTGTGGAAGAAGGGAGTAATGTCAGACAAGAGAGCAATTAGACACAACTCACTGTCATATCTGTGTATTTTTGGCAGCATTTCCATAATCCAACAAAAGCAGTAAATAGCATAGCTGGTTCTCAATTGCGAGAGGCCTCCTGAAGGATTTTATACCCATATTGCTGGGTAAAAATCAGATACACAAGTTGAAAGATATTTGAGGGACAGACCCAGGAAGGGAAGATTTTGGTCTACAAGCATATTTTATGCTCAAATTGTGTGAGTTTAACTTTGTTAAAAAAGGATTTTTAAAGTATTTTTTTTCCTTTTGGAAAGAAGTGAAGAATTTTTCAATATTCAGGGGATTCCCTTTCCTTTCTCCAAAAATTTTCGAGATCTAACTGTTTCTTATTTTGATCAGGGAGTTACGGTGACAAGGAAACATAGTAGAATGAACACTCAAAGAAAGTCCTCTCTGACTGAACACACACACATATATATTACATACGTATGCATACACGCAAACACAGGTGTACCACAATACAAGAAGGATATAAAGGTATTAAAGAGTTCCCAAAAGATGTC
>VZRE01008154.1:220-11975 GCA_013396775.1 Cephalopterus ornatus
AATCCCCCAGGAACGCCAGAATTACTCGTTCCGTCTGGGAAAGGAGCCGCTTCAGCCGTGGAAAAATTAAATGTGTTCCGCAGTCGTTAAAATGGCAGCTTCTTCCACGGCAGCAACTCGCTTTTGCCTCGCGCTTGGGTCTTTACATCGTCCTCCCATTTTATTATAAAATGCGCTTAAAGAGGTGTTTTTTGTGTGTTGGGTTCTCCGAGAAGACTGGTCTGACAGTACAAGCGTGGTCAGCCTTATAGCAGTCATTATAACTGAAGGATAATTTGAGTTTATTTGATGCCCTGCTTGAGCTTCGTTTGCCTCCTCCGGAGTTACTGCCGTCTTTCTGCCCAGTCCACCTGTGCCCTGCCCTTCGTGCCGGGCAATACTCGGGAAAATCGAGCCCATCAGGATAAAAAAAAAAAGGCACTTGGAGCAACTGGCTGCACATCCAGACCCAAAATACGCTGAATTACCGGGCCCCGAGGGGCAAGGCGCAGTAACCACATCAAGGAATTCTTTGCTCCCTGCTCCGAGCTGGATACGTCGGATTAGGAGCCACCCTGGCTGACTCAGGGGTGCACAAGTGTTGCATGTTTACGGCTCAATAAAGCTCCCGTAACTGGAGGTGTTTGGGTGGGAAGGCTCCGGTTTGTTGGGCTCTCACTCAGGGCTGTGTTTTGTCGCTCCCTGTCGTGCCTATCGCGACTTAGGCAGCCAGGTTAGGGCAGGCTGGATCCCAGCCCCGGGGGGAGGATTCCAGCCCCGCAAGCCCCTTTGTCATGGAATTCTTCCCGGACTTCAGAGGATGCACCCTGGGAATACACAGCAGGCATCATCCCTGTGAGAGCCCTGCCTGGCACCACGGAATTCCAGTGGAATTCCAGTGGATTTACCACACCGTTCCCTCCTACTCCTTTCCCTTTGGGTCAAACAGCACCTCCCGTGCTCTGGAGTGACCCCCCCCAAACCGGGGGTAGGTCATTGTAACTGGATTAAATTTGTAATAACCTACACCCCTTACAACACCCGGGTCGTTTTATCCCACTGATCGGCCCCGGGTTCAGTGGGATTCCCTTTTATCAGGAAGAAAGGCAGAAAATTAATTTTCAGCAGCGGATTTTATCATCAGCCCTGATTTCGTCACCACGCGAAGTCAGCACGCGGAAAATGCAAAATTCATGCAAAGCCCACTGAAGATATTTGATTTTTAGACCACAAACTCCCTAGAACCTCTCCCCCCCCAAATTACTCATTTTGTTTGGAAAAGGAGCTGCTTTAACCATGGAAAAATTAAATGTATTCCACAGTCATTTAAATGGCAGCTTCTACAATAACAACTCACTTTTGCTTCGCACTTGGATCCTTAAAGAGGCTCATCCCGCCATTTTATTAAAAATAGTACTTTAAAAGATATTTTTATATGCTGGGTTCTCTGAAAAGACTGGTTCGACAATACAAACATGGTCAGCTTTATAGCAGTAATTATAATTAAAGGATAATTTGAGTTCACTTGATGCCCTGCTTGAGCTTCATTTGTCTCCTTCGGAATTATTGCCATTTTTCTTCCCAATCCAGCTGTGCCCTGTCCTTTGTGCCAGTCAATACTCGGGAAAACCGAGCTGATCAGGATAAAAAAGAGGCACTTGGAGCAACTGGCTGGCACATCCAGACCCAAAATACGCTGAATTACCGGGCCCCGAGGGGCAAGGCGCAGTAACCACATCAAGGAATTCTTTGCTCTCTGCTCTGAGCTGGATATATTGGATTAAAAGCCACTTTGGCTGACTCACAGATGCACAAGTTTTACATGTTTATGTCCTGCCTGTAGCTCAATAAAACTCCAATAACTGAGGGTGTTTCAGTGGAAAGGATCTCATTTGTTTTGCTGCACTTCACAGTGTGTGTTTTATACATTCCTGTTATTGTTATTTTTAGTTTCAACTTGTGAACCCGTTTCTTGAGACAGGAAAACAACAACCACTAACCAAGTCGTGTCAATTTTTTATTTCAAACTGTTGCAATACTGCATTAGTTACTGATTGATGTGGATTAAACCTCCCAGCAGTTTTTTCCTCTTTACATGAACGTGATAATACTGAAGTTTTACAGCAATCAGAACCCTGTCTCTACAATATTTCTGTGTAACAGCGAGCAACTAAAAAACAAAAAAAGCTAAGCTTTGAGATTGTTGACTTATTTATGTCCTATAATCTGCTTTCAAATCCTACTGCAGTGAAAACCTCCAGCTGTGTGGACCCACAGAGCGCAGCCATCAGTACAGAAAATAACACCTTTAAACTTCACGTGGTCTCGAGTCCCAGGACCACAAATTCAAGTTATGGGAAGGAGGAGCGACGGGTGGATGGGAGGGAAACAGGCACAGTTGGCCCCGAGTCACACAGAGGGTACAAAGTCAAAGCAGGGAGAATAAACACCTTCATTTCCCAACCAGCTCGTCCCTGATGGAAAGGCACGAGTGAAGCAGAACAAAGACAAAAGACTTTTCTGATTCATAACCCGAAAGGTTCAGGCTTTTATCCACCTGCACGAACAAGACTTAACTTCGTGCGAAACATTTCTTGGTTTTTCCCTTTCAGTTGCTTTAAAAACAAGAATTATTCCAGCTGGCACAGCCCGTGCCCACGTCCCTTCCACGCTGCCCGGCCCAGAAAGAGCATCTTTGGTGGGGCTTTTGAATCTCTTTTACAAAACTAAATCAAGGCGGGGGTTTGTTGCTTTTGGTTTTGCCTGGTTTTATTAAGCCCCTCGTGCCCCGGAGAGGTCTCTGAAAACACACACATCTGCACAGGGAAATCGTTTTCCTGTCTGGTTGGGGTTTCACACGAGCTCGAGCAACGGCTGTTTCTGGTGTGCAGCTTGGGGGTTTCTCTTGAACATTCGTCTCCTGTGTCAGACGTTAACCAACAGTAAGTGTGGAAAATAAACCCCCCCCCACCAAGGCTCACACCGGGACTGGAAACCGCTGGGCAGAAAAGAAATGATGCGGAACAGAAAAATAAATACCCTTCCTTCGGCTTTTCTGGTGGATTCTCGGAGGCGCTCCTGAAAGCAAAGGTGCAGGTTGGGAGGTGCAGGCACTGGGAGGTGTTAAGGTGGCAATGTAAAAGGTGTACGGAGGCTTTTCTGCCCAGGAATTCCCTGTGAGGGTGGCACAGGTTGCCCAGAGAAGCTGTGGCTGCCCCATCCCTGGAAGTGTCCAAGGCCAGGCTGGATGAACTTGGAGCAACCTGGGCCGGTGGGAGGTGTCCCTGTCAGGGGGGGTGGCACTGGGGGAGCTTTAAGGTCCCTTCCAACCCAAACCCTTTTGGGATTCTATAACTGGACGGAACAGGAACTGGGAATTTCCAGTGCCAAGCTGAACTGAGCAGTGGGTGGGTCCTGGGCAGGGGTTTCTCCACCTTTCAGGCTCTAAGACTTGGTCTCTTTGCCAAAAACACTTTAAGGTGCGCATACAAAAAATCAATAAATAACACCTGAATCTTAACAGTTTCATGACAGATCCTTTAAAAAACTCAGGCATGTCTCCTCATGTTCCACAAAGAACTGGAAATATTTATAGGATTAAAACCCATCTTCTTTCCTTTTTTTTTTTTTTTAAACACAGTGAAGTAAAATTCAGCAAGGCACTTCAATTTTGTTGCTAACCAGTTCTCCATGTTTCTGTAGTGAGAACAGCAGCACAGAAAAAGGGGTATTTAAGCACCCCTAAACCCAAATTTGGCAATATTTGCATGACACAATCCTAGCCCAGGTATTTCAGCTTTTAATTAAAACAGTGGAGCACTGGTTCTGAATTTTTTAACCCTTACTCTTCACTTACAAATTATTTTCAGCTTCAGAGAAGGAGAACTCAGATTTTTTTATGCTTAGTGAAGTCAATTGGTTCCTATTCTACCACCTTCTCCCTCCATGGATTATACAGAGTAAGAAAAGACAGGCAGGAGGAATAACCTGCCAAAGAAAACAGGTCCTAATTCACCAGGAATCAGGACAGAGCAATTTATAGTCCTGTTTTCAAGGGGAAAACCTCACTGAAGGCCATTTGCTGAAAATCCAAACCTTAAAACATTGGGCAGGACAATTCTGTAGCATCACACACTGCCATCACAGAGTCATGGAACACCAAAAACATACCAAATCCACACACCCTTCTAACTCCAGCCCTGCAGTCTGAGTTTCCTACTCTCTCTCCTGAGGTCTCTGCTGTGCTTGCAGCAATTTTTGGGAACCAGTTTTTCCCCACAGCCGGTACCTGGGGTACGTGGAGGGGAAGGAGGCACCAGAGAGAAGTGGGGAGTGGTTTCTTCGCTTCCTTTTCACCCCGCAAAGTCTCCTCCTCTTTCCCCCTCTAAAAGCAGTGGGGGTGGGGCTTTCAGGGAGCTGTTTCCTACCCTGAATTCCCTCTTGGCTGCAGGATAATGGTGGGAAGGCAATTCATCAGCAGTTGCAAGGCTGTTTGGGGTGGTGGGATGCAGGGAGTGCTAAAAGTGAAAAGGGGCTGTTGTTCTGGCACACAAAGGGGTTTACAGCCTACCCCTCATCCAGCTCCCCGTGCCCTAATAAAGGGGCAGCGCAGCAGGATAATGGGATTGTGCCAGAGGGGGAGAGAGGAGGGAGGACAGAAGGCAGCTGGGCAATTCCTGACCAGAGTTTGAGGTCTCTGCTGTTGGCCAGCGCAGTCAGAACGCAGGACAGCGGGGGGCTGTGCTGCACCACCTCCCAAATTGCCCCTGGAACCTTCCCAGCTCTGGTCCCACGGGCACCACGTCGATCCACACCCCGCCTTCACACCTTCAGGACATTCAGGGGCGGTGATGGGACGTGCTGGGTCTCTCCAGGAGAGACTCCGTAATTCCAGAGCGCGGAGTAAAGAGCTGTGATCCCACGCCGGGAATCCACAGGGAGACCTCCTGGACTCTGTGTGTGGACCGAGGCCTTGGGCTGGTGCCTCTGGGTGTGGTGGGTGCAGGTGGTGGGGGATAAAGGTGCGACAGTATTAAAAATACACCTTCAGCAGCCTGGCACGGGCCAGCACGTGGCAGAAGGTGAAGTGCTCAAAAACTTAAAAAAAAAACCCAAATGTAATCCAAGCCCTGTGCTCGGACACGGACCGTGCTACCTCAGAGCAGCAGAGCTCCAGCCACGCTGGGAAAAGAGAGGAATCTTCCCACTCCTCTCCTTCCCACTCCTCACTCAAGTCACTGTAGCAATGCTCTACTGAGAAAGAATATTCACTAAACAGGAAACAGTCCATGATCTTGTAAAAAAAAAAAAACAAAGATCCCCAAACCAGTGAGAGCCAGTTTAGGGAGAAATGATGATGATAATAAAAGGACCGTCACTGCTAGACCCGAGGAGGTGGTGTGTCGGGGCTCTAACAGCACGCCCAGCCTGGTGGGGAGGTCTCTTTTAAGTTAATATAATCCCCACTCCCAGCAGTGGAGGAGCTTCCATCACCCGTGGATGAGGACATCATCTTTTCAATCAGCACTCTGCAAAGACAAACATTTGGGACTTTGGTTTGTGGGTTTGTTTTTGGTTTTTGGTTTTTTTTAACCAGCAGCACTTGGGGGGCCACACAGCTTTTCAGCAGTGCAGAAAAGAAACAGCAATTCAGCCCAGAAGGACACAAAACTCCAGAAAATGATTGAAAAATCAAGTTAAGGGACTTCACAGCGCTGAGAAGATGATTATTAAGATTACCTGGCAGCATGAGGAGACTGCAGTGACTGGATAACTCACAACACCTACTGCAACCACCTCACCTCGGGTCCAGTTAAGGACTGGGACAAATCAACAGACCCCCTGGGTACCACCTGCCCAAGCTCAAGGTGAGCTGTGAATACCCAGACTAGCTTTAGATTAGATACAAGTTAAAAAACCCCTCATGGAAAGGATTGTAAAGCCCTGGAAGGGGCTGCACAGGGCAGTGGCGGAGTCACCATCCCTGGAAGTGCTCAAAAAATGTGTGGCTGTGGCACTTGGGGACGTGGTTTAGTGGTGAACGTGGTGGTGGAGATGTTTTGACAGTTGGACTGGATGATCTTAAAGGTCTTTTCCAACCTTAATGATTCCATGATTCCAGTGCCCTTCAGAAAAGGCCAAATTCTGCACTAAAGGACTGGTGCATCACAAGAGAAATTCTGATCTCTTTGCACGAGAACTCCCACCCTCCTGGAAGAGGCCAGCATGTGAAAAAAAACATCCCTGGTGCTGTTCAAAGGATTTCTGTCCCCACAAGCACGTCAGAGCTGATCCAAGGAGAGAAGAACTCGTGACCTTTGAGAATTCAGTTTCCTTTTGGGAGATTTATTGTGTGTTTTTGGCTGCTGTTCGTTCCTCACTGACAGCACCTCCCTCACTGTGTTGGAAGGGATCGCAGAATCAGGGAATCACAGGATGGTTTGAGTTGGAAGAGACATCAAAGCTCATCCAGTCCCACCCCCTGCCATGGGCAGAGACAACTCCCACTAGCCCAGGTTGCTCCAAGCTTATCCAACCTGGCCTTGGACACTTCCAGGCATGGGGAGACCACATCCTCTCTGTGCAGGGAATTAAGTCTTGGACGTATCACCAGGCACTGTTCCTACCTCATGGACTCATTGATATTCTTGTTTTCCTTGACAGACGTCTCCACCCATCCCGAAAAGCCATTTTCCTTGCTGAACCGATCCACTTCTTCTCTTGTCACTGCCCAGGGGGAAAGGTCACACTGGAAAACAGGAATCAGGCATTTCAGAATCACAGAATCATGCAATGGTTTCAGCTGGAACTTAAACATCATGTCATCCCACCCCCTGCCACGGGCAGGGACACCTCCCACCGGCCCAGGTTGCTCCAAGTTTATCCAGCCTGGCCTTGGACACTTCCAGGGATGGGGCAGCCACAGCTTCTCTGGGCAACCTGTGCCAGGGCCTCACAAGGAAGAATTTCTCCTAATTTTTAAGCTGGGAGGGCCATTTACTGCCTGTGTGCAGGCAGCTCAGCCCTCCGCAGCTCCCAGATCCCAGGCTGATAGAGAGCTCTCGGGGCAAGGTTCCTAATGGAATGTTGCAAGCAGCAGTTTATTTATCTCATCTGAGTTACTGACACACCTCAGTCAAGCACGCACGGAATGGAGCTTCAAACACTGTCCCTCATCCCAAATCTGCCCCTGAGCAGCCAGGAAAGGAGATCCAGGTGCGGTGGCACTGTGGCCGCAGTGATGACAACAGGATGTACCAGGAGGCAGAGGGACCCTGACGCACAGCAGCTCGTGGGTCAGGCACACAGATTGCCCTAAAGTGGGCAAAACTGTTACCTCAGAACAGAATCCTGGAATTGCTGAGGTTGGAAAAGACCTCCAGGATCTCTGAGCCCACCCTATGCCCCATCCCCACCTTGTCCCCCAGCCCAGGGCACTGAGGGCCACGTCCAGTCCTTCCTTGGACACCTGCAGGGCTGGGGACTCCAAACCTCCCTGGGCAGCCCCTTCCAATGTCTGACAGCCCTTCCCATGGAGAAATTCCTCCTGGTGTCCAACCTGCCCCTCCCCTGGCACAGCCTGAGGCCGTTCCCTCTCCTCCTGTCCCTTGTTCCCTGGGAGCAGAGCCCGACCCCCCCCGACTCCCCCCTCCTGTCAGGGAGTTGCAGAAGCAATCAAAAAACAGTTATTGAGGGAAGTGTAATTTGTGGAGAAGTGGAAAAAGAAAAGCCACTCCCCTGCCCACCCATCACGAGTTCATCTCCAGTTTTGGGCTCTCCCAAACCAGGCAAGTCTCAAACTGAACCTGGAAAGAGCAGCTGAGCCAGGGCTGGCACACGAAGAACATGAAGGTAGTTTTCAAATGAAGGAAAAATACATCATTAAAAGGCAGCTGTCAATCCACGCAGAGAAGCTGGGCACTGCATTAGGAAAAAAATGAGCCATCCCTCCCTCCAGCAGCTCTGAGAGGAGCTGTGCCCCAGGGTCACACACGGCCTGCCCAGGCCACTCACTCCCAGGGAACAGAGACAGGAGGAGAAGAAGCTGCCTCAAATTGCACTAGGGGAGGTTTATATTGGATATTAGGAAAAAGTTATTTATTGAAAAGGTTGTAAAGCCCTGGAAGAGACTGCCCAGGGCAGTCACCATCCCTAGATGTGTTCAAAAAACGAGTGGATGCGACACTCGAGGACACGGTTTAGTGGTGAACGTGGTGCTGGATGTGGTGATTTATATTAAAGGTCTTTTCTAACCTCAACAACTCTGCAAGTTAAGGGTTAAATCCAGGAGCTGCAGAGCTCCAACAGCACAGGACAAGGCACTGCACCCCAGGGCAGAGCAGTTGGGAACAACTCAGTGCATCCACATGTGGAGTCCTCCCTGGTTATGGAGGAGAATCCTGGCTGGAAAATGAAAATTCAAGGAGAGTTATGGAAGGGATTAAAAGACAACAGGCTATGGGATAACTCTAGGCAAAGGTGAGTGCTACAGGTGTCTCCTTCCACTCTGCACCCCTGTGCACACCCAGAAACACACACCCAGAAACACTCATAAATATATCCAAACACACAGAAACACAAACAAACACACACAAAACCACACATAAACATACACAAACACACAGAAACACATAGAAACACAAATACACAAACACAACCACACAAACACAAACAGACAAACGCACAGAAACACACACAAAACCACACAAAACCACACAAAGACACACAAAACCACCCAAATACACAAAAAAACCCACACAAAACCACCCAAACACACCCAGAGCACACCCATTGCTCCTCACCTTGTTGGCCAGCAGCAGGCAAGGCACCGGATTCCCGTCTGGCAGCAGGAGCTTGCTGTCCAAATCCTGCTTCCACTTCTGGCTGTTGCTGAACGTGCTGATGTTGGTGACATCGAACATGATGACACAGGCTGAGGCCTCCCTGTAGTACAGGCGGGTCATGGACGTGAAACGTTCCTGTCCTTCGGGATCAGAGGGAAAAAAATTACCTCCCCAGGGTTACTATTTTGGGATTTGTTCATGCATATCATGTGTTTATTGTGGTCCTTCCTTTCCTCAGCTGACACTAATGATCCCCACTCAAATAATGAGGAAATACAGGCACTCCAGTTTGATCCAGTGATGGAGCTGGAGGAAACTGGGCAGCTCTGAATCCCAGCACTCGGCTCATAAAGTCATGGAATCACAGGATGGTTTGGGTTGGGAGGGACCTTCAAGCTCATCTCATCCCACCCCCTGCCACAGGCAGGGACACCCCCCACTATCCCAGGTTGCTCCAAGCCCCGTCCAACCTGGCCTTGGACACTTCCAGGGATGGAGCAACCATAAAATTTGCATTATTCCTCGTGTAACTTGGAGTCCCCTCGAGCCACCCTGTGTCCCCAGGGATGCCCAGGGACCGTCAGCTTGGGCATCTCCTTCTCTTGGGGCACAACAAGGGCACAGTGCCAGCCTGGCCCCCCTGCTTTCCAAAAAAAGCCTCTTTTTGGGGCCAAAAATGAAACCAGTTTCTTGCTGCAATCCTCCTGCTGCCAACTTCTCCTTCCTGTTGCCATTTTAAGGATTCCAGGCACAGGCGGCCGAGCAGCGAAACGGGAGGAAACCACAGCCCTGTGTTTCTCATCTCTCCGGATCCAGAGGTGCCATTTTAGAGACGCTGCTGCCCTGTCCTGGTGCCAGGGAATTTGGGAGCCGCGTTTTTCTGCACCTCTCTGGGGAGCAGAGCACATGGAACACTGTCCCTTGGAGTGTGTCCTGCTCCCAACCTGGTCCCCTCACCTCGGGGGCACCCAACAGTCTCCTCTTGCCATGCCTGCTCCCGAGGGATCCACTGGCCTTGCTCCCACAGCTCATGGAGCAGCCAGATCCCAATCCTGGCAGCCAAAGCAGTGTGAGGTCCACGAAGCTGCTCCGTGTAAGGCTCAGGATTCCTGGCAGCCATGCCAGAAATCCAGGTTTTAACACAAGGTCTGGAGCTGAGAAGTCACATCTCCAGCTACAGATGAGCCTGTTTCCCCATTCCCTCTCCTCTGGCTTTGAAACCAAAAGGAAATGCTCAGCAGGAATTACCGTCTGTGCTGCTGAGCTCCTTGCAAATGGGCTTTTAATTAAATATTTAAATTACTATGGCAGGCTAGAGCCAGCCCTACAAACCAGAGCAGTCACACCCCTGGAATCCACAGGCTTCTGGGATTTATTCTGGGAGCAGAAGGAAAAGGAAAAAAAATGAAGAGGAAGAGGAAGGGCGAAACGAAGAGGAAAAGGGAAGGGGAAAAGGGCCAAGCCACTGAGAACTTTAAATTCTGCTCCTGTTTCCTGGTCCCTGTGCACTTACCTGCGATGTCCCAGAGCTGCAGCCGCACTGTCTCCGACTCTGACCACTGAACCACCTTCAGGGCGAAATCCACTAGAGAACCCCCCAAAAAAGAAAGGAAACCTCATCAGGGGTGTTCTGCACCACGGAGCTCATTCCTCCACAGCCTCCCCCCATCTCCCAGCACAGGCCAAATCATGGGACCTTCCAGAATCCTGAACCAGCGGGTTTGTAACCAGCCCACGCACAACTCCAGGTTGGACGGGGCTTGGAGCAACCTGGGCTAGTGGAAGGTGTCCCTGCCCCTGGTAGGGATGAGTTTTAAGGTCCCTTCCATCATTCCGTTATTTGATTTAACCAAGGCAGTGAGTCAAGAGGGGAAACCCTGTGTTCCTCAGATTCCGATGGGTTTCACTGCAGGGGAAAACTTGTGTGGCGCCACTGGCAGCCAGACTCAGCAGGGCTGGGACTTACCAAAACCAGGAACTAAGGGGGAAAAAAAAAAAAAAAAAAAAAGAAGAAAAAAGTCCTCGGCTCTTCCTGCTGGGAGTGACTGTGGGCACGGCCCGGCACTCTGCCCACTGGGATGTGGCTCTCCAGTGTTTTCCACTTTTAATCCATCCCCTCCTCAGTTCCTGAATAAGAAGACCTAAACAGCTCTGCTTGGCCCCCACTATTTTGGGCCCTTGGGGAGATTCCCTGGGAAAAGCCTTGTCAGCTCCTGCTCCTTCCAGGTTATTCATGTGCACTGGTGTTGAACAAAGAACCACAACCCCACTCAGCCCCACTCCCAGACCTGTCGCTGCCCCACCACCTTCCCAAGCACCACCGGCACCCCAGTGGTGGTTCCAGGCTGATAAATTCATGCCAAACCATTAATGAGTGCTGCTGGTTTTGCCGGGAAGAGCTGAGCCTGTAACCTCAGACTGTCCAGCTCCTGGGGGTGTTTATTCCCAGGAGAGGGGAGAAGGATGGGGCACTCCGGGGAATGAGCCGGGCAGAGGGACAGAAACCCCCGGGCGGCTCAGGGAAGACGCTCTGGGAGCTGCTGCGGGAGATGCTCAACAAACCCCCGGTGGGAGCTCGTTCCTTTCCCAAATTCCCGCTCCCAGGGCTGCAGGGGGAGCAGGACGAGGGGGAGCAGGACGAGCATCCCACGGGCGAGGGGCGGCGGTCCCGGGAGCTCGGCCGAGGCGGGGGGATCCTGGGGCGCTCCGGGACGGAGCCGAGAGGGCTCGGGATGCGAAAGGGGGACAGACCCGATGGAAAGGCCAGTGCCGGTCCCGGGGGAGGGCACCAGGACCCCGGGGAGGACCCGGGGACCCCAGGGAGAGCACTGAGACCCCGGGGAGAGCATCGAGACCCCAGGAGGAGCACCGGGACTCCAAGGAGAGCATCGGGACGCCGGGGAATCTATTGAGACCCCGGCAAAACACGGGGA
>VZRE01008154.1:12135-31768 GCA_013396775.1 Cephalopterus ornatus
AGCCCCCGGGGATGGCACCGGGACCCTCGGGAATGCCCCCGAACCCCCGGGGAGGACCCCGGGGATGGCACCAAGATCCCCGGGAAGCCCCCGGGGAGGGCAGGGTCGCCCTGCTCACCTCCCACGGTGGATTTGTAGTGCCGGTTGAAGCTGTCGTTCGCGTAGCGCTGCACCAGCGATGTTTTGCCCACCGTGGCGTCCCCGACCACCAGCACCTTGAACATGCGATCGCGCTGCCCCATCCCGGCCCCGGCCCCGGCGCCGCCGGTCATGTGAGAGGGTCAGGTGGGGCAGCGGCGGAACCCGGCGGGGCTGCCGGGACCTGTAGTTCGCTCGGCCGGGACCTGCCCTGCCCCGCCGCGGACACCCCCGGGCCCAGCCCTCTGCATCCCCTGAACCCCCAGATCCAGCTCTGTGCATCCCCGGATCCAGCCCTCTGCATCCCCTGCACCCCCGGACCTAGCTCTGTGCATCCCCAGATCCTGTGCATCCCCTGCACCCCCGGACCCAGCCTTATGCATCCCCGGATCCAGCTCTGTGCATCCCCTACACCCCTGGATCCAGCCGTGTGCATCCCCGGATCCAGCCCTCTGCATCCCCTGCACCCCCGGACCTAGCTCTGTGCATCCCCAGATCCTGTGCATCCCCTGCACCCCCGGACCCAGCCTTATGCATCCCCGGATCCAGCTCTGTGCATCCCCTACACCCCTGGATCCAGCCGTGTNCCCTGCACCCCCAGATCCAGCCCTCTGCATCCCCTGCACCCTCGGATCCAGCTCTGTGCATCCCAGCCCCAGCTCTGTGCATCCCCTGCACCCCCAAATCCAGCTCTGTGCATCCCCTGCACCCCCCGATCCTGCCCTCTGCACCGCCAGCCCTGCTCTGGGCACCCCCTGCGCCCCCAGATCCAGCCCCAAGCACTCCCAGCCCCTGCCCTTGACGCCCCTGCACCCGCAGCCCCTTTGCAACCCACCGATCAACAAAAAGACTCCCCAGCACGCACGCACACACATATTTAAATATATTTTTATTTCTCCAGGGTCTTCACACCCCAACATTTCTCTCTGCAACACAGGCTCCTTCCCCCAGCCAGAAGAGGCCGACACCCCCCACGCCCTCCTCAGGAGACGAGGGCGAGGCTGACATTCAGTGTGTGGGACGTGAGCCTGCAGGGGCTGGGTGGCTGCTCCCCCATCTCTGGCACTGCCAGGGCTTTGTTTTGGGATTCTGCACCAAGATCCTTGTTTGGGCGAGCTGGAGGCAGAGCCCCGCAGGGAACCAATCCCCAGCAGCACATCCCGCAGCTGGGGAGGACGGGAGTCCGTCCACAGCCAGCAATTCCTGCAAACCCAGGGGTTCAGCCTGCCCCAAAAGCTGCAGAACCTTTTTGTCCCACAAACCTTCATCAACAGGAACAGGCAGAGGCCACGTGTAAGCAGCGCTCAGGGAGCCAGGGCTGGGCTCTGTACCCAGAACAAACACCCAGATTCCTGCTGGGAGCCCCCAGGAGCTCCTGGGACCCGACCAAGGCCAGGTCCAGGTAATCTGGCACTTACACTAATCCCGTTTTGCTTCATGCCCAGCAATTTATTTGATTTTTGTAACTCTCCTGCCACTGTGTGTCAAAAGAGCTTCAGCCTGAGCTAAAATAAGCTGCAAAAAACGTGAGAGGAACCTTTAACCAAGCAGAGGCATAAGGAGGAAACACACCACAGTCCACATAAATAAATGTCATCTTTATTTAACCAAATATAATTTATCAGTTAAGTTGACATCTGTCAGTTATAGGAACTATAAATAATTAAGACAGTCTTTTTTCCTTTAATAAAAGAATAGACCAGGATTTTCATCTGCAGGCAGCTGTAGAGTAGGCATGCATTTGAGTGCAACCAGTGGGAAGAGGTTTTTCCATCAGTATTCCTCAGTTTTAAATTAGATTCTTCCCTGCCCATGCCCCAAACACGCCTTTAGACCGTATATAACACAGGGAACCCCCGGCCCAGCAGCTCCCACCCCCTCGGGGTCTCTGAACAGGAGATCGAGTGGCAGATTGTTCCTCTTCTCTGGGGGAAGTGAAGAGCGATGTGACACCCGAAAGACCAGGAGAGCTCCTCTATGCACACGTAAAAGCTGAAGTGTTAATGGAAGGGAGTCTCGTATCTATTCCTCAACATCAGGCAGAGAAATGGGGTGGGCGGCAGAGAACGTCCCAGAGCTCCCCAGGCCGAGAGTTCGGCTCAGCAGCACAGCTGGGGTTTGGTTTGCAGTTGAGCTTTTTTGGGGTTATTTTGGGCACAGCTCTGGCCAAGTGAGAGGTGTGAGAAGTCACCGAGGAGGGGAGAGAGAGGAGGATCAGAGCTGCTCCCACACGGGGCATGGCGCAGAGTCACTTTGGTCATGGCCTGCCCCCTGGGTGCGTCGGCTCTGGTTTCTGGGAGAGGCAGGGGCTGTCCCCAAGGAAATGGCTCCTTGCCTAAAAAGCAAAGCCGTCTCCACTCAGGCAGAGTTTTGTAGAGCTCGGGTAGGTCTGGCATTGCCCAGAGTAACAAACAAACGTCCCCACCTGGAGTTATTTCGGGTGAAGATCAGCACCACAACCGGGCTGTCTTGCGGAAAGCTAAAGGGAGGAGACAAGCACTGGTTTGTGTGAGAAATCTGGAAGTTAAGCAAAAGGGGGAAGGCAAAGCCGTCTCCACTCAGGCAGAGTTTTGTAGAGCTCGGGTAGGTCTGGCATTGCCCAGAGTAACAAACAAACGTCCCCACCTGGAGTTATTTCGGGTGAAGATCAGCACCACAACCGGGCTGTCTTGCGGAAAGCTAAAGGGAGGAGACAAGCACTGGTTTGTGTGAGAAATCTGGAAGTTAAGCAAAAGGGGGAAGTGATACCAGTCAAGGATAGTCGCGTTGTGGTGGGAGGAACAGGTTTAAAGCAGGAGGCAAAAGCAGACAACCCCAAATCCACGCCCAGATTTCGGGTTCTGCTCCGTGCCCAACATGGCGCCCGGTGCCCTCAGGCCAGCGCCATGCGGCCCGGCTGTCAATCAAATCAGGCCTGCCTGATAGCCCGCCTACACCGCACAGCCCGGACATCTGATTGGCTGCAGCACCTGTCACTCCAGCTTAGGAGAGTGCTGAGTGGTCAGTGAGCCAGCTGTCCCGCCCAGGGGGCGTGGCCACAGCAGCTGACGGCTATAAAAGCACGGCCCAGAGATTCCAGCTTCTTTTGGTCTCTGGGCCCGTGACCGTGCGAGTCGGGCAGAGCCGCTCACGGGGCGCTGCCTCAGCCTCCAGAACTGATTTAGATCCAAACGGGAGCACTAAAGAGCCTTGAAAGCTGACAGGAGGATCACTTCAAGCACCTCAGTCACACAGATGGACAGGTTTCCCCTCACTGTGTCACTGCAGGCTGTGCAGGAGCCCTTCCAACGTGGACTAAACAGGGGAGGGGAAGGAATTTCAGCCACCACTGAGCTGAGCAGCACAAAAAGGAGGAGGGGAAGAATCAGAGAAGGAAAGCCTGCACTCGCAGTGCTCAGCCAGTGCTTCCAAGCTGGGCTGTCACCCCAATCTCAGATTTTAAACCCCTGTGCTCCAGCCCTGTCCTGAGAGCTGCACCAAGAGCCAGGGCTCCAGAAATCCGGCTGTGCCTGCTGACCTGTTTTCCAGCTGCAGAGAGAGGAATCCCGTGGCTGAACATGGATGTCCTTCTCTAACAGGCACCAAAAGCCTAATGCTGACCAGCTTGAAACACCTCAGGCTCAGCTGCAAGAGGCACTGGGTGGCTTCTTCCCGGCTGCCCTGGGTCCGTCATCAGCACTCAGCAACTGAAAGAAAATCTGAACACACAAAATAGGAGCCATTTTTCCATCCACCCCTTCCTGAGAGTCAACAGCACTGAGCAGACTGCCCTGAAAACGGTGCTGCGCCCACAGCAGAACGAAGGAGAGGCTGCAAAGAGCATCCATGAGCGCTCCAGCAGATCCTCCAGTGGAGCACTGGCAGGTGGAAGGGGGATGATGGATGGGGAGAGGTCACAGCCCCTTAGGATGAAGCACAGGGCAGCTGAACTCAGCTCATAAGAGGCAGAACAAGCAGTCCAAGGTGCTGCTGGATGGTTGGCAAAAGGGAGACTAAATCTGCCAGCAGAGACCAGCCTGCTCATGGCCAGGCTTGGGGGCTTTGCAGTCCTCAATTCCAAGATCACTCACTTCCCTGTGGGTACACAGGACCCTTCCTCACCTTCTTCTCTCATCCCTCTCCCAGAGCCTCCCTCACCCTTTGGGTGCTGGGCATGGGATGGACTTCAGAGAGCCAACACAAGGCAGGAGGGCATCAGGGCACAGAAGGCAGGAGATGCCCCGTGCCCTCCTCCGTGAGGTTGTACTTTGCTAGAAGGTGCCAGTTCAGTAAAACAAACCTGAACTTGAGCTCCAGGATTTAAAACGCTTATGAAGCGAAAAAGCAGCCCTTGACCTCGAGTGAGTGGGGCAGGGTGGGCTCCTTGCACGATCTGACTGATCAGGAACTTCACTGTAACCTTGGTTCAGACATAGCTCCTACGAAATTGCACTTGGTGATTGTCTCGTTACACTTTGTTTTTTTGTTTTTTTGTTTTTTTTTTTCTGTCCTTCCTCAAACTAGAGAGATTTTTCTGTACAAACTGGGCTTGGAATATAAACCCCATAAAATTCCCATTGAAAATAATGAGAATCCAGTACTAAAGATGAAGTCTCAAGAGAGACGGTGTGGGGAGGAAGCAAAGAAAGGTAAAGGTGGAGGAAAAGAAGCAACAAGAAATGAAAGGAGGAGGAGGAGGAGGAGAAGTGTGGGAGGGGGGCAGCAGGGAGAGCTAATCCCCCACATCGGAGTCCCGGTCCCCGATGAGCCAGAGGATGTGGAAGCTGACAGCGAGGAGCCCTGTTCCAATGAGGTCCCCCAGTGCTGTCAAGTACGGGATGGAGAAGTTGTCTGGGTCGAGGTCCCTGTTCCACATCCAGTGCACCATCCAGTCAGCGATGTAGAGCAGAATAAGAACCTGGGAGGCAGGAAGGGAAAGAGCCACATCGGCCACAAATCCCGACCTCTGCAATCCCAGAGGTCAGATCTGCAAGCCTGGCTCACAGCAGCACAGCCACAGCCCAAAGAATGGTGAGGGGTCAGAACCCGCTCCCCGAGTGCTGTGGACCTACAACTCGACTGACTGAGCAGTTGCCACTGCAGGTGAGGTGGCAGTGTCCCCTGGCCCAGCCCGGGGGCTCAGCCCCCCGAGGGGCTGCACTCACCTGGAGCAGGGCAGCTGTCATGTAGAACACCACGAAGATCAGGGTGAGTGTGGTGTGGCCCCCCTGCATGGAGCTGATGGTGTAGAGGAAAACCAGGTGTCCAGGCACCACCAGGAGAAAGAGCACCCGGGCAGAGCGGGAGTTCACGTCTGCAGGGGGACAGAGATGGACATCAGGCTTGAGACAGGCCTGCACACCCAGTCCTGCAGCTCAGCTGGGCTCTGGGGGACAAGGCAGCACAATGTGGCCAAATCAGAAGCAGAGGCCACCACCCTGGACCCTGCCACCCCTGGACACTGCAGATTTGGGCTGGAAGGCAGCACCCTGAACATTGAGCCAACCATCAGGATACCCAAGGACTCTGCACCAAGGAGAGCTTAATTCTGTCCCCAGAGTAAAAGCTGTCTCAGAGCTCAGCTGTCACGTCCCACCTCAGCACAGAGCTCTCAAGAATTTACTGTGAACACTGAATTTCCTTGGATTTCTGCCCATGCGATCAGTTTTCTAACAGATCATCACCACACCGGAGATCAGTCCCCTCTCCTTGCTCTTGAGGGTCAACCTTGGCCCAGAAGGCCAGGACTCTGGAAATGTCCTTCCCTGGAAGTGTCCAAGGCCAGGCTGGACGGGGCTTGGAGCAACCTGGGCTAGTGGAAGGTGTTCCTGCCCATGGCACGGGGTGGGACTGGATGGGTTTTAAGGTCCCTTCCAGCCCAAACCATTCTGGGATTCTGTGCCCCAGGCTGCAGGCTATCAAGCTTCTCTAGGAAGTTTGGAGAGTAACAACCTCTGTGTCGGAATGTGCTGGAATTTGGGCTGTGCTCTGCCCCACAGCTGCCTCCCAGCAGGCTTGGGCCACCCTTTCCTGTGACAGCACTCCAGCCACTGCCCCAGAGAGCCCAGCCAGCAACTGCAGCCACTGCTGCTGCCACAAGCCAACGTATTTCAAGGGCTGACAGAGATACCTGAGCTGCAGAAAGTGCTGCAAGGGCTGGGGCACCTCCAAGGGGCCGTTTTGGAGCTCTCTCCAGGCATCCCACTCATGTGCAGGTAGGTGGAGATGCGGCTGGCCTGCACTGCCACCAGGTTGCCACCCACACCTGCAGGTCAGGAGAGAGAGGAAGGTGATGCTTCAAACACTTTGAAGACCTGTTTTCAACAACCAGCAGATCCAGAATTGCCACGTGCTGGGATAATGTAGGACAGTCTATTTTTGACCCAAATTCCACTTTTGCAGGATGTAAGGAGCTCAGACAAAGCACACTGTTCTGTGGCTTCCCTTCAGGCCCCTCAGTAAAATAGATGCCATTCTATTACTGCAGCTTGGCTTGGAAGAAATATGTGAAACAAAAATGATGAGTCAGACACCAAAACACACACAGGAAGTTTAAAACTATTATTTTTCATGTGAGGCGTAATGAAACTGTGAAACTCACTTCCACAAGAGGCACTGGCTCAGAATTAACTGCATTTCTTGCAAAAAGTAATTAAAAAAAAGGAGTTTCCCTGGTTCATTAGGCAGAAAGGAGGTCAATGTTTTATACCAGAAGCAATTGGATTTCCTGACTCCCAGGTGCAAATACAAATCTCTGTGTTGCCAGGTGCCACAAGGCAAATATTTTGGAAGATGTGGGTGTTCCACCAGACAGGAGGAATCAGGAAGTGAAGAGGAACGGTGTCTGTTAGGGAATGGCCTCCCAGGGCAGTCACCCTTCAGTGAAAGGCTGGCACTGGGGGGAGCCATGGTGCTGTAAAGCTTGAGTCAAACCACGGTGCCTCACGGGCACCCAAAAGAGATTCACTGTCCTTAACCTGCTTGAAATAAGGCACAGGGGACAGTTCCAAGAGCCTCCAAGAGCTGCAGTCCCAGCCAGGGTGGGAAGGACTCACCATTGATCACGGGTGTGAAAACAGCCATCCCAGCAAAGTTCGGATCCGAGACCGTCCTGTCCAAAATCAACCCCCCAACACTGCAGGGGGAAGATGGAAGAGGTCAGAGGAATGTTCCCGTGGAGTGACGCTGTGGGGGGGGTGGGGGGACAGGAAGCCTCCCACCTGCTGATGGCCATGGCGATGACAACGGGCTCCCAGCTGGAACAAAGCACCTCCCAGGTCGCAGAATCCTTCTTGGCAACGAAGACCCAGATGGGCAGCAGAGCCAAGAACAAGGCGCACACCAGGGGATTCACGTAGAACTTGCTCTCTGGGGGGGGGAAATAAGAGAGATATCAAGGACACATCCCACTGCAGTGAGGCAGGTGCTGCTTCAGCAGAGCTCTCTGGCCACAGACTGCTGCAGTTGGGAATGCCAGGAAGGGCAGGGAAACTGGGCCAGTCCAGCCTCAGCTCTGCAGGACATGGTCCTTCTTCCTGCTGGTGTACTCACAGGGGTGGGAGTTTTACTCACAGGAGTGTCAGTACAACATCACGGGGCACAGGGCTGTGAGTACAACACTTGGGTCTGTTTATCAACAGATCTGAGTGAGACCTCTTCCATTTCAACTGCTCATTCCCACTTCCTGCTCCTGGGCAGGATCTCCCAGTGTTGCTTCACCTCTGGATGAACGTGGCTGAGTCACATCCCTGTATCCTGGCCCCAGGGAAGGAGGAGGAAGTGGAGAGGCTGCAGCTGCAGCCTTGCACTGAGGATCCCCAGCTGGTGCTGACTGCACAGCAGATGAAATCCAGACCTTCCTTCTCCCAGTGCTTCAGCCACAGACAAGCCCCTGGCACCTGGAAGGGGACAGCCCCTTCCTGACCACTTTACCCATCAAGAGGGAAGGGTGCAGGTCCCTGCCAAGAGTGCCTGCAGCTAGAAGGCACCAGGAAAGTCCATTTCCTCCCCTTATCAGTCTAAGTCTCACTGAGGGAGCTCCAGACCAGGAATCCTACGTACCCCAAGGACAGAAAGGGCAAAGGAAGAGGGTGAGATAAGTGGGAGATGCAGCAGGACAGGGAAGGACCAGGCAAAGGCCTTTTGTTGCTCCTCACCCAGGTCCTTGTACAAGCCACAGCTGATTCCTGACAGCAGAGCCAGGGTGACGAGATCCCCCAGGCTGGCAGCGATCGGGGTGGCCACGTTATCAGGGTTGATCCCCATCTTCCTGGATCCGATGATGACCCCAATCATAATCATCCCTAAGAGGCAAAAGGAGGAAAAGAGCAGGATGAAGCCAAAGGGAGCCGAGCATTTTAGGCAGAGTTGTGCACAGAGGGCGTTCAGCATCTGTCTCTCACCCAGAAAAAGGGAAGCAACGAAGGCAGTGGCCACACTGCTGGCACAAAGCAGGACAGCGTGGTACAGGCTGAAGTGCCCATCTGGGATCCATCCGAACACCACAGCTGCGATGGAGGCCAGGAAGCCAACCACGGTGGCCTGAACCTGGAAATGGACACCAGAGGGTCACCAAGAGAGCAAACAGTCCCCAGGTGAGGGAAGAGGTTGCTCAGAGAAGCTGTGGCTGCCTCGTCCCCTGCAAGTGTCCCAGGCCAGGTTGGATGGGGCTTGGAGCAACCTGGGCTAGTGGAAGGTGTCCCTGCCCATGGCAGGGGGTGGAACAACATGATCTTTAACGTCCCTTCCAACCCAAACCATTCCATGATTCTGTTCTATGATTCTAAGAGGGAAGCACCACCCAGAGTCCCAGGTCAGGTGGATTAGAATCCAGCAGGGAAAACATGACTGTAGGGCAAACATGACTACGGGACAAAAAGGTGCCACTTGCTTCCCTGTTAGACACAGAATACTGACAGTCAGTAGCAAACCCAGGTATTTAAACCTTCAGCATTTGCCAGAGTTGGGCTTGCACCAGCTACCAATATTCCACTTCCTTCTCCTTTCCCTTTTTCTTACCAGTAGCAGAGCCATGTTTCCTGTTATCATCTTCCAGAACTCTTTGGGTGTGTCCATTTGGCCAATATTAGCCTGTAAAAGGACATGGAATATCATTAAAGACTGACGGCACTTTGCACATTCCAGCAGTGAAACTCCTGCCTTCCAGCTCTGCAGAGGTGTGTTTGCAGGTGTGAGGGGCCAGCTGGAGCACCGGCTGTGACTGTCCCTTGGGCTGTACACCCTGGGTAACTACAGCACCTCTTCCAACAGCTGCTCTGGATTTACCTGCAGGAAATCTTGCAAAAGCACCGAGATCCCCCCGTCTGTACCTTTGTAGTCACACACTGCTGCTCATTGACCCACCACAATTCCCTGCCCTGCTGATCCACCCAAGCCTGGCTCAGGCCCAGCTGGGTCATGCTGCCCCTCAGGTCAGCCAGGCAGGAGGGAGACAGGGGTGCCAGGTCAGCTTTGTGCCCCTGCTCCAACACGGAGCGAGGCCAGAGCAGCGCGTGGGCAGAGGAAGCTGGCAGCAAAAACACCCTGTTTCGGTTAAAAGCTGAGTAAACAAGGCCAGTGCCACGTGGGGAGGGACTGGCGGGAAGCAGCCATGGCACAGGGGTCACCTGGCACCTCTGCAGCTGCGGGAGATGCTAATCAGGATAACCAGGAGAGACGGAAAGTTGCTTTAATTCCCTGGAACGCGATCCAAAAGAGCCCAGTGGAGTCGCTGCAGTCGGCTGGTCACTGCAGGGCATGAACTCTGCTCCTCCCGACCACCTTCTGGGGCTTGTTATGGAAGAATGGATGAGCAGAGCATATAAACTTGTATCTAATTTGTATTATTAGAAGCTGACGAGGATGAAGCAAGGGAGAGGCTCAAATGTGTGTTGGATCTGTTGGCTGACAGCACCAAACTCAAACTTCTGCACAGCAATGCAGCAGCAATTTCCTCCTCTCAGGTTTCCTTGCTGGTCTCCAGCAAAAGAAAACAAAACAAGAAAACCAGGAGTCAATGATCAACTAATCCCTCTGCTCTCCTTGCTGCATGTGCCTGAGAGCTGCCAGCTCAATTCAACCAGCACTGAGATGCCCACACCTCTGGAGTGAATTATTCTGGGCAGTTTAGTGGAGAGGAGGAAGGAATGGGGGAAAACCAACAGAAAGTTGACTGGAGTAGCACATCCAGCACAGGAATTTGAGCTCCATATGAAGCCTGACCTTAAAATTCCAGCCACATGGCAATTAGGCTGGGATTAACATAACCTAGCTGTAGTCACTGCCAACAGGATTTAAATCCTTCAACTAATGGGAGAGTTTTGCTTCTTAATTGTGAAAGGAATGTCTGAGGTGCCTTAATGCAGCACTAATTAGAAACCCACAGCCTGAGAAACCACTCTGGGCTGCTTTCCTGTGGAGAGAGCACGGGATCCACACCGGGAAGCTCCAGTCAGAGGGGAGCTCCCTCCACACGCCTGCACGTGGGACCCCACGCTGAGGGATGAGCAGGGCAAGGGAACAAAGGAAAGCCCAAAAGATTGTCCTGTCCCACCATGCACAGACACGAGGAGGCTGGACTTGAACGATCTCGGAGGTCTTTTACGACCTTAATGATTCTGCGATTCCATGATTTTAAGGAGGCAGAGAGCAAGGCTCTGGGATCCATGTGGAGGCAGCCAGGGCAAAGGGACGCTGTTGGCCCACAAGGAGACCAAGCTGGTGGGTGCTCTCTGTGCCGGTGTCCTCATGACCCTCCTGCAGCCACCAGAGCAGATGGGGCAAAGTTTTGCATTCCTGGCTTTCCACATTTTGGGTTCTCTGCCAGGCCTGTTCCAACACTGCTCTATGCCAGCCCCAGGAGGGAGGAGGACGCACAAGTGCCACTCTGCCTTTGTCCCAGGAGAGCCAAGCACTCACCCTGACCAGCCCATGCTCAGAAAGGGCAAGCTGGGCAAGGCCAAGAGGGAGAAGGGCCTGTGTCTGGGACAGCAAGGATCCTGTCAGGATCCGAACAATAGAGAGCGAATAAAACAAAGGGATTTGTTTCCCAGAATGAAGGGGCAAACAAAGCTCAGGCTCTGTCCCTGCAGGCCCTGGCACTGGAGCACAGCTGGGCCAGGGGCAGCAGCTTTGCCCTGCCCACAGTGCCTGGGGAGAGCCCTGAGGGGAAGCAGCCACAGCCCAGCTTTTGCCAGGCAGTGCTGGCACAGCCATTCCCAGGGCAGCTCAGGGCCCTGCTCCTTCAGGGAGCAAAGGGGAAGGGCTGCATCCAAGAAGGAGCTGGTCCCCATGGCCAGCAGGAATCATCAGGCCAAGCCAAGGGAAATGCTGTTTGCCTTCCTGCTCCCCAGGGACAACTTCGAACCCTGCAGAACACAATGCTCACGTGCCACTGGCTCAGGGGATGAGAGCAGCATCCTCAGGATTCACACGAGGAGCTGCTGCCAAGGGGATAGGGGGCTGTGGTGAGCTGAGCAGCCCAAAATGTTGGCTCTGGAATGCACGAGAAACCTGGGGCCTCAGAGGCTAACAAGAAGCTACTGAGGAGCAAAGAGTCACAGCTGGAATCTCCCCATTGCTCATGATGGAAGAAGAAAGGACCTGTGAGAGCAGATCCAGAGGGACCTATTCCACTCTGCTGCGCCTTCTCCTGCAGCAAGCAGGAGGGGAAGGGAACATGCCAAGAAGGAGGTTGCTGCTGCCACCCAGGCAGACAGCTCTCCATCCCTACATCTCAGTGAGCAGCTCCCAAGCAGCTCTCTCGAGCCAAGGTACATCAGCACTGTCAAAGCCAAGGCCAGGCTGGCTGCCGCAGGGACTCTCACAGCACAGAGGAGCCAGAAGCTTGGCAGCAGGCAGCTAACACCTTCTAGATGTAAAGTTCCAAGCTCCCATCATGGAGAACCCAGGAACATCAGGCAGTCACTTGCTGTCATGCTCAAGCAGAAGATGCCTTGCAGCAGGAGAGAGCGTTATTGTCCCTGTCAGGAGAGGATGTTGGTCCCTCTCCAGCAGCTCCAGAGACAAGAGTGCTGTGTTGGAGGAACATTCAAACACAAAGCAATTCATTTACAGCTGGACTAAGCCAGTGCTCCGAGGAGCTCACAGAGCCTGCCCCATCCCTCACAGGGAGCTCAGTGTTCCACAGGAACCCGACTGAATCGGAGTAGGAGATCTCCATCACTTCAAGAGCCTGTCAATCCCACTGTGAGCTCTTGGTGCAAGGTCCCCTCTGCTTTGCTGTACAATTCTCCCCAGGCACTCTCCTCCCCAGCCCTCCCCACCCTGGCTCCTTCCAGCCCGCCCTGATACATTCCTGCACCAGCTTCCTCCTGAAAAAACTGGATCCAAGCACTCCAAAGCCATCTCTCACCGTGCCCTCAGGCCCCTGAGCAGCCAGCACAAGGAACTGAACTGTCAGCAGAGCTTAAGGACCATTAAACCTTCAAATCCCATCAACCCAGTGGGATGAAAACACCTTTCCAGCATGCTGAACTCCAGGCTCCGGTGTCACTGCCACAGAGGTTTGTTTTCCTTCCCGCCTCTTCCCAAACCCTGCATCCTGCTCCCTCCCTCAGCTCCCTGGATACTCACAGCAGTGGACAGGCGGGATGCCAGAGTCATCTCCAGGTTCCCCTTCAGGCCCAGCAGTGCAGGTACTAAGATAAACAAATTAGTCACGTTTTTGAAGACGTCCCAGTGCTGCAAGATTAAAACACGGACAGACCATTAAATCTCGGCAGGGCTGATACAAACCCTTGCTCTGCACTGGGTGGCACTTCCTCATCACCTTTGACACCTGGCACTGCTCCCAGCAGCCATCTCAGCCCCCTTCCTGCTGCCACACTTGGAATTTTGCAGTGATATTACAGTTTTTGACATCTGGGTAGCAGGGACCACGTTTTCCTGCTGAGTTTAAAAAGCAGCTCTGAGCTGGCAATTTTCAGTGAAAAATCCCCCAAAGATTCCCCAACTGACAAAATGTTTACACACAGAGAGGCCAAAATAGGGAAAGACGAAGGGACTTTGCCCAATATTTGCAATTTTTGGCAGAATCTGAAGCTTGGTCAGTCTCGGCTGAGAGCCATTCCTACATGTGTGTCTTACAAATACATTTTGGAGCAAATCACTGCTGCTCCCTGATCCAAAATCCAGCCCACTGTGACCACCTTTTCCTGGTACCTCACCTGGCACCTACATTACAGGTATTTCCTAACTCTTCTGGCTCTCCAGTCAAGTCACCTCCCCTGGGATGAGGGAGGGAGGCAGCCATGGTTATTTAGGAAAAAACAAAGGGTAATTGCAGGGTAAGCAGCCTTATAGAAGAGCAGCTGGCTTGCAGGAGAACACAAAACCACTCCAAAAAACCCTCACAACTGCATTTTAAAAAAACCCCTCAAACCTCACTGCCCCTTTCTGTATTGTCATGGACGTGCTTCAAGAAGGCCCTGTTGTCCAAAATAACTCCTGCTTCTCACGCTGCCTGGCTGCCACACTCCTTAAAGGACACTGGAAGCACACTCCCAGCAGCTGGTGCTGTGCTGGGCACGTTAAACATCACAGCTCTGCAGCTTTGCCCATCAGTGGTACCTGCAAAAGTTACCTGGGAGAGGCTCCACCTCTCACTTGGCTTTCCTTGGCTCAGTGTCACACTGCCAGGCTGTGTTTCTTTCCAGGGTTTCTTTCCAGGACAAGGAAGACTGCGGGCCAACACCTTACAGCAAATATAAGTCACTCTACCTGGGTGACTAACACCTTCCTGTGAGGAAGGGTTTCAGGCATTTTTGTTTATTTTTCCATCCCTCACCCCTAAGCCAACAAGTTCCAGTTTCCTGCAGGTCCTCTGCAATACCCACACTCAAGCTGCACTTGAAAAATCACTGGAGAGAAAAGTGCTTGAGACGGATAAACTGGGACCACTTTTCCTCAAAGGGAAAAAGTGTTTTCCAGTCAATAAAAATTCCCTTAATGTTTCTGACAGCTTGATAAGACAAGGTGAGGCCAGGGAGGCCCTGGCACGGGGTGCCCAGAGAAGCTGTGGCTGCCCCATCCCTGGAAGTGTCCAAGGCCCGGTTGGATGGGGCTTGGAGCCACCTGGGCTAGTGGAAGGTGTCCCTGCCCATGGCAGGGGGTGGAATGAGATGAGTTTTAAGATTCGTTTAACCCAAACCATTCTGGGATGCTCTGACAAGCTGACCACGCACTCCAGCTCCCTGGTACACGGATAAAAGCTGCTCAGCTATTTCAGGCACAACCACAACCCTCTCTCTGCTCCTGAGGATCCCGGTCTCCAGGGGAAGCCACCACCCCTGGAAGTGTCCAAGGAAGGACTGGACGTGGCACTCAGTGCTCTGGGCTGGGTGACAAGGTGAGGATTGGTCACAGGATGGACTTGGTGACCTTGGAGGGATTTTTCAACCTCAATGACTGTGTGATTGTGTGTGATTTCAGTGCTCACTGCTGAGCAGAGCAGGGGAGCACAGTCTCAGACACTCCATCCAGCCCAGCCTCACGTCAGCCTGTGCTTCCTTTAAGACACATCCAGGCGAGCTCGGCTTTCCCTACTCTATTTTTAGCAGTCACTGTGATTATTTTGCTGCGTGTTCTACGGGTGAATCCTTTGCTACAACTTCCCTCAGCAGCATCCAGAACTCAATCAGTGAACACCACGCTCCCACTTCCCAGCAGGACAAGCTGGGTGTCACCAGAATCACTTCATGAGAGGAACATCGTCATTAGTCAGACCACGGGCTGGAGTGCAAAAGTTTCCTGGCTCCAGAGATCACAGAAGCAGGATCAGGCAAGAGCCAGCACCAGCTCCAGCCCTCCCTCACCTTGTCCCAACCCTGGCTTTGTGAATTAACCTTTAAGGGGGAGGCTGCCCTGCAAACTGGTGCCAGAAGCAGCTCCCTGAGCAAGACAGGGCTGTTCCTGAAAAAAGGAATAAAAGCCATCTTTGGGGAAGGAAAACAAGGAGATTTCTGCAGACCTCAGCAGCTTGCTCACTGCAAAGAACAGGACCCACAGGCTCCTGCCAACTTTCTTAATATAAGATGTTATACAACACTGGGCTACGGGCATTTCATATGGCTCCTGCAGGGAACAAAGATCCCTGTGGAGACCTGTGCCCATGGTGTGGCTCCATGGGGAGAAGCAGGACCAGGCTGTCTGGGGAAGACAACAAAATGGGGAAGAGAAGAGGAAATAAGACTTCAAGTTCAGGACATCGAGATGATAAAATCCCTTTCTGCCTGTAACAGCCCCTCTGAGAAGGGCAAGTATCAGCTGTTTTCAGGGAAAGATCCGCCAGCATCATCCAGTCTGCTCCATGCAAAGGGGAACTGGGCAGTGAGGGGGCTCTGGCTGCCTTCCAGCAGGGCTGTGGGAGAGAATCACAGGCAGAGGCACCTCACCTCCAGCACCTCCTCCCTGCAGAGGGGAACACATGGGCTATAACATACATATATATTATGTGGCACATACACAGTCTGGGTTTCACTTATTTCACCTTTATTTTCTACTAAGCCACAGCCCCTCTGAACACAGATCCACCCAGACACAGCAGATCCTGGTGTCTGCTGTGCAGCACTAGAGGGGTCAGACCAGACCCTCAGGGTCTGGACAAAACACCAACCCCCAGGTGCTGTTTTGCAGCTCCCTCCACCCCGCTGCCTTTCGGAAGCTCTGCACCTGCAGGCAGATATTCCCAGGGGATCAGCTGCCCCTCAGCTGTGTCGTTTCAGTCCCTGGGTGTGAAGTCAAGGCTCACAGCTCACAAGGAAGAGCTGGTTTTGCTCAGATCGCAGCAGGGTGGTGATTCACGGCTCAGGGGAGGGGCTGCTGCAGGTCGGAGCTGCGACTGCCTTGGTGCAGCTGCTTCTCCCGGCATTCTCCCTCCAAAATGCCATGGAATGGGCAGCCCTAACAGGAATGCAGGGCTGGCAGTCCCTGACACCCACCCTGGAGGGATGGTAACACCAGAGGGGGTCAAGCAGGGGAAAAGAGCAGACTCCCTCATCCATATGAAATCCTGTCCATCCAAAGAACCTCCAGGGAACAGATAAGTCTGGAAAACAACCATGGGGGCTCTGCTGGGAGAGGGGACTGTGCCAACAGTCCTGCACTGCACACAAAAACCAGCCGGGGCACTCACATGTACCTGGCCTGGAGTCTCTCCGATCCCAGAGGGAGCAGAGGCAAATCCTACTCCTGAGAGGCACATTCCCAGGGACACGTTAATGGGACAGCATGGCCAAAGGCCAGGGCTGCTTGTTTTCACAGTGGGGAGACCAATTACAGCTGGCTGATTAGTCCAGTTCTCCAAAACATGGGACGTGGAGTGCATGGAGACCCCCCAGCCAGCGCCAACCATGGCTGCATCCAAAGCCATGGGACTCCAGTGACCCACTCCACACGCTTCCTCCTTTCATCCAAGGCTTTGAGCCTTTGGAAGCCAGTTCTCAGGATCAGCTCCCCAAGCCAAGCCAACACGCTCCCCCCCCATCCCCCCTTTCCCACCCTATGGCATTTTGACGGCTCATTTAATCCCAAGGCTAAAGGGAGTTAGAGCTGTTGGCAGGAAAAGCTGCACAGCCACACGCTGGGCTGCTGTGGGACACAGGAATTACACAGTTTTATTTCTAATGGCCGTAAAAAAGAAAGGCAGGAGAACACCAGGGCTCAGCCGCAGTATCCCGGCCCTGCCCGCTCCTTCCCAGCCAAGGAGGGCTGCTCCTTCTCCAGGAAAAACTTTAGGTTGGGTTCAAATCTCTGGCTCTGGGGGGCTTCCAGAAGAGCCACGCAGGAGTTTTACAGGGACCTTGCGGAGGGAAACACACTCGAAATGTCTTTCTTTTTAAGAAAGTGATTCCAGTAAATCTCTCCCCCGGATTAATTTAGCACATCCAGCCTTTCCTGTTTTGAGTCACTTCACAGCTCTCTCAACGGCCAAGAGAGACCGTAAGGATGACCAGAGTGCAAAGGCATGCAGGGAAACTGCTGTTACGGGCAGGACACCACGAGGAGTGTCTGCCTGACCACCCACAAGTCCAAAAAAACCCTCTGACTGACTTACCCTGGCACAGGGCTGGGGAGGGGATGATCCAAACTGCCAGCAACACACAGGGCTGACACTCGAGCCCTTCTCTGCCCACACTCGAGGGCTTGTTTACTTCGCTTGAGCAAAGAGAGGAGCTTCAAGCAGAGCATTTTTGGTTGACCACAGCTCCAAAATGGCTGCCTCCCCCAACCAAAGGGTTTCATAAACCTCCACTGCACAGATGAGCGAGTTCTGAGCCTCAGTCACCGCTTTGGGCTGGGCATCAGGCAGCTCTGCCCAGCCTGTCTTTCAGGGCAAAGGAGAAGAGGTGAAGCAACTCCTCTGCTGCCAGACACACGTGCTTGGAAAACGTGTTAGAGACCAGTGCAGGAGCCACAGCTTCCAAAGGCACAATTCCCACATAAAAACACAAGCTGCCAGGCTGTCAGGTTCCCACAGTATCACCTGCCAAGGTAACATGGTTTTCATCCAGAGGTCACCGCCAGCTCTCTGGCAGGCCTTTCCTAAGGATCACCTCCACACACCTCCCAGGAGGAACCACTCCTTTAGCCCTGTCACCCCTGGCCACGTCAGGAGCACAAGGAGGAGGTGAAGGGGCCACGTGGCCTTCAAGCTTTGTAATGAGTCCCCACACAGGTGTCCAGCACACGCTGTGGCAGGAGAATCATTAACCTGGCTGCCACGAGCCTGGTGTGCTGGGACAGCCCAGTCTTGGAGAACAAACAGGTGTTCAGCAAACACCCAAGATGGGAAAGGGACACAAGTGGAACTAGTGACTGGGGCTGGGATGCCACCAGCCACCATCAGGGAAGGGCTTTATTTCAAGCTGTGATGGTCAGCAGCGTGGTCTCAGGTCCCACATTGTGCCAGCTGTGACCTCCTCTGAGCCACAGCTGTGCAGGGGTGCCCTCAGCCTCTCCTTCCCTCATTCCACACATCACCGAGGTGTCCTTATCTGCCCCTCCCTAGACAGCAAATAAGGGAACTGGTCTCCTTCCCTCCTTGTTGCCATCTGCTGAACTAGCTTTGGCATTCCAGTCCCTTCTAGCTTGGGATAAAACCATGGTGCCATGCCAGGGAAGTGCCATGCCAGGGAAGCATCAATCCTACCTGCACAATGTCCAGCACCATTCCAGCAGCAACTGTCCCAAAGCCTGCCAGGAGGAATGGGAAGAGGACTTGCAGCCCAATGGAAAAGGAGGTCTCCTTGAGGGGCGAGGCTGGCTCAGGACTCTGGTGTGTGCTGGTGTCATCACTTTCATTGCTCTGGCTGCCATTTTCCAGCAGGGCATCATCTTCTCGCACCCCTTTGGCGTTGGCACGGGACTCCAGCACCACTGCTTCCACTGCAGCAGGTCCCAGGAAATCTGAGGGCTCCACCAGCTGGCCCTGGTCCGGACTGGTGAGATGGTCCACAGGCACAGCCCCGTTGGCCTGGTGGGTCTCCTTCTTCTCAGGCTTGGAAGACATGCTGTTCAGAGGCTATCCTGACCCTTGGCTTGGTGGGCCTACAGCCAGCAGCTGTTCCAGAAGAGATCTTCTGCCAGGAGCTTATACAAATGGCCTTTCCGGCATCTAGGAGAGACCTCTCCTATCCCTGCTTGCCTGCCTTGGAGTGCAGAGCCTGCTCCTGCAGCAGAGATCCCCATCAAGCAAAGTCCAGGAACGGGGGACACCAACCACTGAGAGAGCAGGAACTGGGAATGATGGCCAGTTAATTTCCTCTGGTTCTCCTCTGCAATGCTGTGTGCTACAGCAGCCTCCAAGGCAGGATCCGAGCTTTCCTTCTTTGACGTGTGACACTTTAGTGCATCTTTTTCCAGGTTTTCTTCCTGCAGCACGGCTGCTGTGATGGAGCACCCAAGGCAGGGAGAAAACCTGGACTGCAGAGATGATCCAACCCGGAAAAGCTCTTTCTGCTACCTTCTGTTGCTGTCTCCAGTAGCACTGTGCCCCTGCAGAATTCCAGTCCGAAGTCTCCTGTGGGTTTCTTGCTCTGTTTCAGCCGGGCTTGCGCTCTCTGCCAGCAATCCCAGCAAGCTCCAAGTGTCACTGCCGTCCTCCTCTTGCAGAATTTCTCACCCAACAGCACAGGGCAACCACAGCTCTTATTTGGAGAGGTCCCCAGTTAAGGCCGCTCACTGAGCTGGGCAGGCTGCAGGCTGGGCTCCGGCATTCGGGCAGCCCTGGATCTGATGCGGCTTTCCAAGAACTCGCCTTTCACCTGAAATACAGGGGAGGAAAACAGACATTCTGTTCGGTTCCACGGCAGCACAAGAAGCTCCTTCGTTTTTTTGCGTCGGAAGGTCCAGCCTTCAACGCACCGCGGACTACCCCCTCGGCTCTTCTTCCCCTCTCGGAGGGGGCTGTGTCAGGGGACAAAGGGACCCCCGAGCCGCAGGACGCCCGGAGCCCCCGCCCGCAGAGCCGCGGGGAGCGGGACCGGCGCTGCCGGAG
>VZRE01008154.1:32438-50255 GCA_013396775.1 Cephalopterus ornatus
TCCATCCATCCATCCCATCCATCCATCCATATGTCCGTCCATCCATACATCCATACATCCATATATACATATATCCATCCCACCCATCCATCCATCCATCCCTGTGCTGTGCTGGGATCCAGTGATCCCGCTGGCCATCCACCATCCTGCTATCCATCCATCTGTCCGTCCCACTCTCCTGTGATCCATCCATCCATCCATCCATCCATCCATATGTCCATCCCATCCATCCATCCATCCCTGTGCTGTGCCGGGATCCAGTGATCCCACTGGCCATCCACCATCCTGTTATCCATCCGTCCTTCCCACTCTTCTGTGATCCATCCATCCATCTGTCCATCCATCCTCTATCCATCCCTCCGTCTGTCCATCCATCCATCCATATATCCATCCTATCCATCTATACATCCATCCATACATCCATCCATATATCCATCCCATCCATCCATCCATCCCTGTGCTGTGCCGGGATCCAGCGATCCCGCTGGCCATCCACCATCCTGCTATCCATCCATCTGTCCATCCCACTCTCCTGTGATCCATCCATCCATCCATCTCACTATGGATTTGTGCTTTGATTATCCCTCATCCAGGGGAATGTGGCTGGAGCCAGGCCCTGGAGCACAAGTGGTACCCGCTGACTCTCGGGCCTCTGCCAGACTGGTGGAGTTCAGGAAAAAAAAATCAGGAATATTGTCACGTCCACACTTGGCCTGTTTACACCAAACCATAGCCCAACAAATAAATTAAAAGCATAAAAACTCCTGCTGCAGAGGTCAGTTCCTCAGTGCTCTGCGGAATTCTGTGTTCTTGAATGACACCAGCTCTTCTGATTCATGTTTTCCTTTTATTTCCCCTTTTTTTTTCTTTGGTTTTTTTTTTTTGTTTTTTTTGCATGAGTGGAACTTATGAGCAGTCGTTGTTTTTTCCTTCCTGCCTTTCCTTTCCTCCCAGGAAACAGTCAGCAGCAAATTATTACTCAGAGTGATGACGTGATCCCCAGCTCCAGGCCTTGGAGACAGGTTTTGGGCCAATGAGGGTGGCTGTGACACAACCACCCGTGCAGGGGGAAGGGGGAGGGCAGCACAAGGAACCACATTCCCCCATGGATACAGGGAGATGAGAGTGACTGGAGCTGGTGACTTCATTCCTTGAGGAAACGAAGGCAGTTGTGGGCAGCAGGGGATCCATTGTGATGGAAAGCTCCGGGCTCTTCTATTTCATTTCTATCTGCTCTCATTAAAGATTGAGCAAGGCGAGGTTTTTTTCCTGAAATATCTGCTGCTTTGGGAGAAGAGGGTGACTGGAACGCGTGGAGCAGAGCAGGAGAACTAATTACAGAAAACAGTTCCAATGAGGGAGTTTTTATACAGGCAGAGAGTGACAGGACGAGGGGTGATGGTTTCAAACTGCCAGAGGGCAGGGTGAGGTGGGATATTGGGAAGGAATTCTTCCCCATGAGCGTGGGGAGGCCCTGGCACAGGTTGCCCAGAGAAGCTGCGGCTGCCCCATCCCTGGGAGTGTCCAAGGCCAGGTTGGACTGAGCTTGGAGCAACCTGGGCTAGTGGAAGGTGTCCCTGCCCGTGGCAGGAGGTGGAATGGGATGAGCTTTAAGGTCCCTTCCAGCCCAAACCATTCTGTGATTTCAAGGGCTGAGGAGCCCTCTGGAGTCACCTAATTCCCAGACCCTCCTGTTGTGACCCCAGCAAAGAGACCTCAAGGAAAACTTAAGACATACAGAGACACGTCTTAACTAAAACCACAACACACTTCCACGCTCAGGCTGGGATTGGTGCTCCAAATCCTGCCTCCAACCCCAGCCTCTGTTCTCCTTTGTCCAGATAAACCCGGGGAAGGCTCTCCTTCCGCCTGCATCTTTCCTTCCTGACTCGGAAAATCCGTATCTCCCCCGGAACAACCACTCTTCCCTCACCTCCCCAAAAGCAAGGCACACCAAAACGTGACCTTGTTGCTGCCCAGCCCAGCTGCACACTCAGGAAGTGGAAGTGTGGAGACAAAAGCTGCCTGAGACAAGAACACAGAAATAGATAAAAACCCCCACCGGTGGCGCAGAGATCAGAGAGGCAGAGGATGAAAGGGCAGGAAATGGGTTTCCAGTTGCAGGGAGCAGGTACCAGAGGCAGCAAAGCGTTTGGAAAGGGAAGGGCTTGCCACTGAGCTGCGCTGGATCGGGGAATGTCGTGCCCATGTGTTTTACAGCAGCCGCGTGACTTTGGCACTGTCAAACTGCCCAGCTCTGGGCCAGAGCACTCAGGAACAACCTGAGAGCCCACAACGGGGACAGGGTGACTCCCCCTTGCACAGAATCCAGCAAAATTAAAGGGTTTGGCCAAAGCCACTCAAAGCATCCACCTAATCCAGAGCTGACAGTGCCCTGAGAGGTGCCTTTGCTCCCTGTTCCAGCTCCACCACTCCGTCACAGATGTCAGTGGAATCCCAGCTGCCTTTGACCAAGGATCCCGAAGGACCTGAGTTCCTAATTACTTGTAAACAGCAATCCCAACAGGCAAACTCAAAGACTGGTCATGACTTACCCCTTCAGATGTCAATCCAGAGCAAAAAAGCAGCTCACGAGGGCAGGAAACGATGTCAGAAGCTGACCCTGATCCGGGAGAAGAAATGGAGACCCTGGAAATTCTGTTTTGCCAGCCTGGAAGCAAACAAACCCATCACCATCCTTTTTTTTCTTTGTTTCCAAGGCCCACATGACCGGTGCTCCCAGCTGTGTTCCTGTGTCACCCACGTGCTGTGACAAACACGGGTCAGGCCCAGTCGGGTCCATCCCTCGGGCTTTTGGCCGCATGAGAGCTCCTGGCAGAGAGGAGCTGGAAGGTCCTGGCTTCCTGTGTTCCACAAGGCCAGCGGTTCCGGTGAGATAGCAGGGACGTGGACACCTGTCATGGAGGCACTGAGGATGTGCCTCACGTTCCGGGTTTGTTCCGGATGTGAGCTGTGAGCTCATTTATACTCAGAAATTAGGCTGAAGAAAACACCGATACCACAAGGCCGGTCAGAGCAGAGGCTGGTATTAAAAAAGAATAAATGAAAATCATCTCTTTAACTCCCTTCTATTTCACTGAATCACGGAATATTGGGTTGGAAGGGACCTCTGGAGGCCCAGGCCCTTCCATGGGGTCACCTTTCTACTGCAACGCCAGGCACAAGTGTTCGAGTGATCTGAGTTATTTACAGGGTTACAATAAACCATACATTGTGTTGGATTAAAAATGCAGGTTGAAATGCATGAAAAGCACCCTGGGAAATGCTACACATTGCTTCGAAACCCCACTGCCCAGGCTGTGGGTAAATCCATCAGTGCCAAAGAGCGTTTTCCCTTTGTCCCCTGCCCTCGCCACCCTTCCATGTGGTCATTTTCCTTCCTGCTGAGAACTGGCTGCGGCTTCCTCTGGGGCCCAGCACCACAGCTCTTAAATCAGCTCAGTGATCTGCACGGAGCAGGGGGCAGGTCCCTCCCTTCCCCACCACGCTGAGCTCTTTATCTCCACCACCCGCTGCCCCGGGAAGTGTGGGAGCGGAAAGCGGAGCCAAGCCCCTGCACAGCAAAGCTGCTGTCACACAGCCTGCCCCGAGCTGCTCAGCTGGGCAAAACAACCCCTGGGCAGCACTTCTGCACCCCTCCAGGCACTGAGATGTTGGTGTGCGACTGCCAGTGCTGTAGAGAGAGCTCACAGCTCACGGCAGCGCACCTTTAAAGTGCTGTCACGAGAACCTGAATTCGTGGACTTAAAGGACAAACGTCTAAAAGCTCCAGAGCACCAGCAAGGGGAGGACTGAACACATTGGCAAGAACGTGTGCAGGTTTCAACCACTGGAGAGCACAGAGTAAAGGGTCACAGGCTGAGCTACAGGTCTGGAATCTGCAGGCTGTGGCTGAGCAGCCTCCAGACTCCTCAGTGAGTGTCCTGCCCTGGTGAGGGGAAGTTATCACAGCACCTGCTGGAGAAAATGGATTTCGCCAGCTCCATGGAATACCAAATAAAACAGCAAAAGAGGAGCCAAGAATGCAAGTGTCAAATGCCAAGCTGGAGGAAACAACTTTGTAAACACCTTGTTCCTGCGTCCCCCTGCAGCTCTGTGCCTCAACTCCCCACGGTCACTCGGGGCTGAAAATAAACCAAGCCCTGTTAAACGGAGGCCAGCAACAGAGCTTTCTTTAGAAAATGCAGGTGTGGAATGTGACCTTTTCTCCATGGTGTAGCAGGCCCACATGTCCCTAAATCAGGTGGCCCACAGCAGGCTGGGATGACTGGACAAGTGCAGATACGTTATTTAGAGTTGTCAGAAGAATGGCAGCTTTGTGGGCTCAGGGAAAAGCAGGGAATAAAGGAAGTTGCTATGGATATAACACAAAAATGTTAACATGCTGGAATTGGACGAACAGAGTGTTCAAATCATTAGTATGATACCAAATTACCTGTCTTTGGAGCAGAAAATCAGGCTTTTCCTTCTCTGATGAGTCAGAGGTAATTGCTCTCCGTGCTTGAGGCACGGTGACTCATTACAACCAAAAAAGAATAGCTCTGAGAGTTAATAATCTGTGTTTTCGTGGTGCAAGGAACTACTCACAACCATGCAAAGCTGTAGGTGATCTTAGCAGGAAAGGCCAGCACATCACCTGTGCACTGCTGACATGATGACACCAGGATTTCACACAGCACTTGGGATAAGAGACACTCCCAGAAAACTAAAATGGAATGGAAAGAGAACTGTTCTGTGAGGAGAGGTGTGCAGACACCAAAGCACTGAGTGCCCCTTCAGAACAATGTCAGATGAGCAGGCCATGGCAGCTAACACGATAAAATAGAGAGGCTTAAGAACACAAAAGGCAAAGCTGCTGCATGGGAAAAAAAAGCACCAGACAGTTATCAGAAGTGACTGGGAAAAATGGGCAGAGGTGGGGAATGTGCTTTTCCAGCAGTGGATCCTGCTGGTGTGTTGAAGGCCCTGGAGTTTGGTGGGCTCAGGTTGCAGCAGAGCTCTGCTGAACACATCCCCAGTGCAGAGGCACCGCACGGTTTCAGCACTGGCTGAGGAGCAGCACTTAATGAGGCTCTGCAGAGAAATCTCATGGCACACATTTGCACAGTACCTGCCAAAACCAACCCTGCCTTCCCAGAGCTATTTGCCCTTCAACTTTTCCTTCAGCAGCAAAATGAAGGTCCTTTAAGGAAACAATCCTCACCAAAACACAGAGGGGAGGGCTTTGGGGTTGGGGATAGGAGATGACAGAATATAAAGGATGCTGTGGGTCTTCAGGACTCCTTTGCTGTTACAAGAGGCAACAAACCCCTCCTTCCACACCACAACAGCACGACCCAGGTTAGGATTTTCACCACCTGTGCTCCCTCATGCCAGTCCTGTTTTCCCATTTCTCCAGCCCTTCAAGGTCCCTCTGACTGGCAGCACAACCATCAGGTGCTAAACAACACTGACCCCGCACAGCAAAGGCTTTAGACTCAGTTTTACAGAGATTTGCCAGTGAAAACAACCCAACAACAAAACCTTCCTGCACCTCCCACCCCCGGGGCTGTATTTTATTCTGTGCTGGGCCCTGACACATCACTTTTGCTGTGCCTGCAACAGGAGTTTGCAAGAGGAATGACACCTTCACAAAAGAGCCACAGGCACGTGGCTGAACAAATCACTGACGTTGGGGCACACAGACAAAGTGCAGCAAACCATAAAAGATGCAACTATTTACTGCCCAATAATGCCTGAACAGAGTTAGCTGGTTTTGTATAGAAAGGGGCAGCACCAGGGAGGGTGCAAAAGATTAAAGCTGGCTGGAAAATATGTGGGTTTGTTTTGATGGAAACTTTGTGAATTGCTCCAGTGTAGAATCAGGTGTGGAAATGACTTCACTGCAATTATACTGTTACATAAAAAGACTAAATAATAATCAGAAAAGAATCTGAATTCCTTGTTTTATTAGATGAAAACATCAATCTTGTTTCAATTATTTAGTAGGTGATAGAGCTGTAGCCCTCTGGCCACAATGATAAGATCACATTGCAAATAAATAAGAGAATGGTGAACAGAAAGAAGAGGAATCACAGTTCCATCACTGTTTTTAAGGATACATTTCAGGGTATTTCCTGTACATTCCAGTACCTTTTACAGTATGAATTCAGAGCAGAACAACCACCCATTGCAGTGTGTAACTCAGGTTCTGAAAAAGAGACACACCTCTGCAGCAGGAGGAGATATGTGACTGTGTGTCAGTGTTACAAGGCAGCTTTCACCCAGGCTTGTCTTTGGCTAACATCAAGGTGCTAATTATTTATTTGCTTAATTAGTGCCGGGAACCCCAACTAAAGAGACCAACAAGGCCAAAAGAATGCTTAACCCTTCAGTGCTATCAAGGACAGGCAGGAAGTGCAAGATGAAACAGAGTCAACATCAACGGCCTGTCTATCCCAGGAGTCCCAAAGAGCTGAGGCAGTGGAAGTGCTGCAGCAAAGTGGAAAGTGCACAGGCAGCGAAGGAACAAACCTCTGATTCCACTGAACTGGAAGAAGCTGAAGGGCTTCACATCTCTCACAATCAAGTTCTCAGAGGAGCAAATGAGAAACACACAGTACAGGAACTGATTCAGTGGAAAGAGAAAATAGATGAGCAGACAGCACTGGTTTAGCTTCTTATTTCAAGCTGCTGTGCCTTACTCTGACACCCAGCTGCACGACATACCCTGAGCCACACCAAAGAGCCAGGGAGGAAAATAAAACAAAAAAAATCAGTAGGAAGACAGGAAGAAAAGTTTTCAGCACCTCATCAGTTACAGCAACTTCTGGAGCTCAGTATTTTAAAAGAGAGTCAGAAATCAGTGCATGAATGGGAGAGCTTGGCAGTTGGGAGTTAACACTGACACTGGCTGAGAGCACCTTGGATGCTGGCTGAGAGCATCCCCTGGGAAGCAGCCTGGGAGAATCCCCTTAGAAAAGCAGCCCAAATCCAGCAGAGCAATTTTAAACTCTTAGTGTTACTCTACCAGCGACACGAAACCTTTCATCACGTCACAAACCTTCCACGTGAGCTGCTGACAGACACCTCATTTAAATTAATGAAAAATCAAATTAACCGTATAAAATGTGCTTGCCAAAAGCCCAGAGGATGATTCATCTCCTTACTGGCGAGTGACTGCTGATTACAGCTTAGATTTTTAAGTGACTACCAATTTCAGAGGCTTAAAGAAAAAATTAAAATCAGATTAACGTCTGCCCGTCAGACCAGGGAGGAGCAGAAATCAGGGTTATCTGTTGTGTTTCATCCAGGTTCTGTGGCAAACCACACATCTTCCCGAAGCAGCAACCAGCAGTTTCTCCATCTGTATGTAAACCACGATATAGGAGCCCCAAATTCCAGATGGAGCACAGAACTGCCCCTTCAGCCCAGCCCCCTGTGTCCCACAGGCCACCTCAGCAGCTGCTCCTCTCAGGGTGTCTCTCACAGCTCGTGGGAGCTGGAGTGGGGCTCTGGAAGAGGGTCAATGTCACAGTTCTTCATCAGCTGAAAGAGGAACTCGACCTGTTTCTCATATTTCTCAACGGAGATTCTCTCATTCAACCCATGGATCCTGGAAGAAAAAGAGGAGTGTTTTTTATTCCAGTGTGCATTTGTGACCCTCCTGCACATACCCAGCACCCTACTTGCCTGCTTGCTTCCTAAAGCAATGCACAACATAAACAGAAAATTCTGCACTATAACCAAACCAAATTTACTGATTCTAAGGCTCAGAGCAAAACAACTACATCTGTGGTGTATGGGGAAAAAAAATCCCAAGAGTATTCCAGCTCTTTGCCCATTTTCTTGGCCAGTTATGCCACAGCCAGAACACGCTTCCGCAGCATCTGCACCTCAATGAAATGACACATCTAACACATGCTAAATAAACAAATAATCCCTTGCATGATGATGCTGTCATCACTTTACTTCAGGAAACTTAATTTCCAGCTTTAAGGAGCAAATCAATCCAGAGTGGAAGGTGTCCAAAAATGTGGATGAATCTCCTGGACAAGGCCAACTACCAGAACACCACCTTTCACACTCCTGCACCACAGTGAGCTCCACAGCATTGCTGAACCACCAAATGAAACACCTAAATGAGTCCTGCCTGCATTTGAAGGGACAATTAGCGAGGGCTGCCACTCTCCCAGCGTAATTTCCACCCCTATTAGAGCAGCACCCAAATCTGCAGGAAATGGGTGTCCTGGCCGAGTGGGAGGCCACACCACCAGCACGCCAAGGTACACAAGGTTGGGTTTCCTTCTGCCTGATGCAGCTGGATCTTCTCTTTTCCCTCCTCCCCAGCCCAGCAGCTGCCCACAGCAGGCAGAGCTCAGTACCTGGGGAGATCATCTGCTGCCAGGAGCAGCGGGTTGAAGCGGTAAATGGCCTTGGTGACGCTGGTGAAGTGCCTGCTGTCCGTGTTTCCAATGCACGTGCCTGGAAAACAAGCCCCAGGTTCACTCTGCATCACAGCAGCAACTGAATGACCCCCATTTCCCCCAGGAGAAGGGAAAGGCAGCTGATAACAGCTCTGTGTAACCACTGCCTACACCAAAAGCAGCATCACTGGAAACAGTGGGTTGGTAGGCCCTGGAAGGACCTTTTGTCCTTGAGGAACAGGAGCTGAAGATACAATTCAGTCTAACAACAGCCACGACGCTCAGCCTCTCCAAACGTTTAAGCTTCAAACTGCAGCCCAACAAACACTACAGAACTAGGAAGGAGCTGCAAGAAAGGGAAGGGGCTGGGATGCTAAGGAACAATACAGAAAAGCAGGAATGGCTTTGCCAGCTATGAAAACAATAAAAGAAGAACTAAAGCAAGAAGACCTCCTCCTCTCGCTCACAATCCCCTTCTTCCCTGAAGAGATTCCTTTGTATGTGCAGAGAGTCCAATTCAAGGCTCATTGTTTCTGTCAGCTTCCTGTTTGCTTTTTTACTTCCACTACTAAAAAAACCAACATTAAAACTTTTAAAGCATAAAGAGGGAACGGAATAAAAAGAGGAAAAAACAGCTGTTTCCAGCAGTTAACAGCTGGGGTGGAGAAGTACACAGCAAATGGAAATAAATGGGGGAGGGGGCAGAGAAAAGCAGGGCTGAAGCTGGAGAGGAAACAATTATCATGTGCCTGCTGTTACCTGGGACTACACTGTCAACATCTGGGAAAGTATCCAGAATGGTTTTCTGAAAAATATGGACTGCAAATGTCTGCTCATCCCAAGGACTGATGGGGAGTGGATCAAAGGCCTCGACTACATCAATCTTCACTCTGTCATCAGCAATGGTGTTTCTAACTGTCTCCAGCACCTGTGGGTAAAACACAGAGATTAAATAAGCACAAGAAATGAGAAAGCATCCCTTAGAGACATCAGCAGATGTTCTGCTTTCCAGAAAACATTTGCCTGTGAACTGTCAATTGTGGCTGCAAATACAGATGATAGTTAAGATTGAAACTGTGTGTCAGCCTCTCTTCCTCTTCTTCAGTGGATTCTGATACTTCAGCAGAATTTTTTAACCCCAGTGCAGTCACTGTCTCAAAGCGCTCATGAACTGCTTTAATCCTGAAAGGCAGGGGGTCAACCTGCTGCTACTGGGAGTTATGTCATCCAAGTCATCCAGAAAAAAAGTTCTAGAAAGAAAAACTTCCAGCAAAGGCTCATGAAGGGAAGATGTTTTGTACTGGTATCGCTTCACAGCTGTCCTGGGCTGGACCCGTGCGTCAGACCTACTGAAGTGTGCGAGATTCCCATCCTCTCAAACCTCAGCACTGCCATTCCACAATCACACATGATCCATGTGCTCTTTGGCACCGAAGAATTTGGAAATCTGAGGCCCCACAGTGGGGGGGGCAGTGGGTACCTCTGCAGCCGTCTCAGCCGAGTGGATCCGGAAGTTCACCGTGGCTTTTGCAGAAGAAGGGATGACATTTACCTAGGAAAAGGGAAGACCAAAATTAAAAAGAAGTTAAAAAGTGATTAAAATGCCAACTGCAAACTCAAACAACTCCAGGCCTCAGCCTAATGCTTCACTACTTCCACTTAGTGTGATATCTCTGTGTTAGAATACTCTAAATCTCGTCCAAAATACAGATAAATACACACAGAAACATTCATAAATTCAACAAAAATTAAATTAGCTCTTATATAGAAATTTGTATCTTGAGCTAAGCCCTCTCCCTTCAGAAACTTTACACTGAGAAGTTCAGAAACTTTATTTTGGTTTCCTTTTTAAGCAGTATTTTTACCTCATTGTCACGTTACTTTTCCCCAAATATGAGATATAAGTCGCCCAACAAATGACGTTACTGAACACGCACAACTCTTCTTTCCTACAGAATGAATATTTATGACTTTGTTAAACAAAAAATGTATCATCCTCAGGAAAAAAACAAACGGCAAGTAACCAGGGTGTCAGTTCTCTCCTGGCCACTCTGTGTCACTGTTCAGCCACTGCATCGTGTTTTCTTGCCCAGTGATGCTTTTCAGTAACAGATTCTTCCAGGGACACACCAAACAGCCTGTTTATTTTCCAGGGCCACGGTATTTTTGGACAGCTACACCTCCTTATCAGGGCAAGATCTGGCTGTATCAGCCAGAAGCTGTTATCTCTCAGTCCAAGGTGCAAACTAACGCTGCTTAAGGCAAACACCAGACCTGTCCTAGGAACACAAGACCCCACCTGGGCCAGGGAAGTGCTTAGGACTGTGAGTTTCAAATACTGCCGTTGATATTTTGTAGGATTACACAGAAAATGCTCTTTCTTGTCCATCCTAAAAGCATTAACAACCTTGAAACTGGTTGACAGGGATCAGAGACTTCGGAAAGGAAGCGATTTTCAACTGTAGGCAAAACCAAGCCACATCTGAAGTAGGAAATGAGACTGGTGGTGACAGGTGGTGACAAACAGGGCCCACACTGATCTTATAAATGGATATAAATAGCTGGAAATCAAATGTCCTAACTGTCTCATCCTGTTACATGGAGAAAAACGCAAATGAAACTACCTTGATTCCTGCATTAAACATGGTGACTGCGGTCGTCGTTCGAATCAAGGCGTTGGTGGAAGGTTTCGAGGCAAGAACTCTTTAAAAACCAGAAAGAAACAAAAATTTTCAAAGAAGGCAAACATTCCTAAAACACAAGCACCACAATTTGACAGGCAATAAGCTGGATGATGGCTTGTTCAATTAACAACGTGCTTATTAACAGTAATCCGCTGAATTGCCTGAACTGTAAAATAATATAAATGATTTCCTGGGAAGATTAGGAATGGCTTCATCTTCTAAGGTTTATCAAGGATCTGTTTTCTTTCTTACCTGCTGACAATAGGTGAAAACAGCCACAGATTGCTCATGATGAGATTGAGAGGAAACCTGAACTATGGGGAAGAAATAAAGCCACAAATCAGAAAGTTTCTAGTTTTCAAGAGCACAGCGGAGGCACTTGGCTACGGCGGAAACAATTCCAGCAGAAACAATTATCTGGGAGAAAGGCCAGCTTAAGTTTTCTTTCCAGGACCTAGCTGTGCTCTAAATTCATAAACTGGGTTACTCTTCACTTACGAATATGGAAATCTGGGAATAAAATCAAGCTGCTTTCCTCACCTCTGCTGCAAGGTGCTCCATAGTCATGAGCTCCGGCCCGTGGCCAAAGAGGTTGCGCAAGGGATTCTGCTCCAGTCTACAAAACAAACAGCATTTGGAATTTAAAAAAAAAAAAAAAAAAAAATCTCTGGCTGTTATTGCTCCAGGAGGTTGACAGGAATTTGATTTCTGAATTATATTTGAGATGCAATCGCACTTTGCTCTCGTGGCGAGTGAATCTGAGAGCACAGCTCCACAGATTTCTGGGGCGTTCCAGTCACGTGCAGAGACTTTCTTCGAAAAACAGCTGAAAAAATCCCAGAGCCTGACTCCTGTAAATACATGGAAATCTAGGAAAACATCACAGCAAATTCCACCATGCCTGGACATACTAAGTGTTTTTAAAAGACATATTTATTAGCCAATTTGGTATCTACACAGACGTGTGAAGAGACGATTTATGCAGTCACATTATGACTCTACACCATGTTTACTGGCTTGGAGAATTACCAGCTGAGGTAGCAGGCATGTGCAGGAATAAATTCCAGAGAAATCCTGCAACCCAGACAAAGGAATCTCTATTGCTACAAAGTAAATTAGGGTAGACAGCACTTGTCTTGCTTTTAAAGAATCAACTGACACTGGGAACAGCTGAAGTGAAAAGACACTGCAGACACCTGGCAATTGTCCCTTTGCTGGGAGCTGTATTTCTGCCCTTCAAAGTGAGCTACAAGCTGCAATTTCAAATATATTGACAGGAATTTGAAAAAGACTCTTAAGTACAACTATTAAAAAAGTCACATATCAGTGCCTTGGGAGTCTGCCTGACTGTCTTTGATGTTGGATGACAGGGAAACTCTCACCTGGACATGGCTGCTGCAAGAATGCCAATACTTGTCTCCTTAGGAGGAAAGGATGAATGTCCTGGCTCTTTTTCCACAGTGAAGTTCAGTGTCATTGAACCCTTTTCTGTGACAGCAATTCTGCTCAGTGATACATAAATAAGTCCATAAATAAACAAATAAATGATTCATGCAACCCCAAACACACACATGCACAGGCCACAGATAAAAATAACTACTCTGTGTGGTTTCGGTATCATAAAAAACACCCAAGAAGCAGCAAGAACAAATCATTATCACAATATTTAGATGTCTGGAGGACTGACGTCTTGGTTGCTTCTCCCCAGCACAAAATTAAAATGCTTGCAAGGGCTAAGTGGAACATTCTGCTTCTGTCAGCAAAGCTGTGATGGACAGCAAGCAAAGGCTGAAGGTCCTTGGCTTGCACTTTGTGCCACTGCTGCAGCTTTAGCAACACCAACGCTGCCCCACGCCTTGAAAACATACTGCAGTGACATTAGCAAGGTCATTAATCACTAATTAATTATTGAAAATGAATCACTTTCATCAGGAGCACTTGCGTTCTCCTTACAGAGCCACTGGCTTCTTCACTCCTGCAATGATCCCATCCAGCACCGCGCTTCCCTCGTCCAGCAAGAAGGAGAGTTTCACTCCTCTGGATTCCAGCAGAGCTGCAATTTTCATTGCTCCCTTCCTACCAGACACCTGGGAGAATCCAGACAGGGGAACTGTTTAGATTAAGGCACACCATCAGCAGGAATGCTGGAAAACACCTTGCTGCTGACAGTGCCTGTGCTACAACACCACGACTGCAGGAAACCCCCTGGGGAACAGCTCCAGAGCAACCTGCTCACAGAAGATTCTCCCAGCAAAATTCACTGCAGATTGTTAATGGCCTGGTAGCAGATGGATTTATACCGACACCGAGGAGTGCTCTCACTCACCAGTCCCTCAGTGTTGCTGGAATTTCTCCTTGTTTTTAGACACAATGATATCTCAGAGATATAAGCTCCACAGATTGGCCGTTTTAAACATATTCAACTATTAACACTTCTTTGTCTTTCTATTTTGAAAATGCACAAACCAACCCACCTCAGCTGTCTCTCTGCACCACTAAGTGGAACATTTCTGTTAGTTCTTCCTGATCATTTGGAACAACCCTATGAATCCTCTCATGTCCTATGTGTACTCCAAAATGTGACTCCTGCTGCACCTTCCTTGCAGGAAAAAAAAAACTACCACCCTCCTGAGTTCTCTTCTCTTTCCTCATCACACCAAACCCTTTGTCAACGTCACTTAAAGCCAAACAATCAATACATAACTCTGCCCTCGTGCCTGACACAGTATCTACCCACAGAACCAAGAAAAACAGGGAAGACGTTCCAGCTAAACAATGCTGAAGAAATTAAAGCCTTGTTACCTACACGAACAACGTGCAAAAAACTTGTTATTTCAGTGAAAGGAAATACCTCTTCATCGTGCCCGATGCCAACATAGAAAGATCGGCGGGGTCTGTAATTTCTCCTCAGCAGAAATTCCAGAGCTTGCAGAATTCCCTGCAGGAAAAGCAGAACGTGTTGTACCATCCCTGGGTTTTAATAAGGAGAGTAAATGTAAATGCAGTGGGATGTAAGAGAAGCGTGATGCTCTCGCAGCCCTTAAGGAGACTTTGTTCTGCTCACAGCTGAGCTCTGTATTTCTCTGGCTCCTACTGAGGATATTCCCATTCCCTGGAAAAATGGCTGCAATATTTGTGTCGAGAAGCATGACGAAGTTGTAATTATCCAAGGAATTCAGTGCTCCCTGAAACTGCCTGTCCCACACACAGATTGGCTCTGACCTGAGCCACCAAATCCAGTGATTTTAATCAGCAGCATATTTTGTACAGGAAGGGCCAAGACGACAGAAAAAAACCCGAAAAACTTAATTTGAAGAATGAGAAATCAAATCTACCATTTGCTGTGGCATATATACATATATTTATAACAATATATTTGCCGTATTATCCCATCTCACCTGGTTTTTTAAAACTACTTAATTTTTCACATCAGAAGAAATAAAATCTTTTCAGTGCCTGTTTTTGCCACGTTCACTGAAACTGCTGATTTTTTTGGCCCTTTTGTGGAGTTACTTCTGCAGTTCACAGCAGAAGGAAGCACCAAACCAAACTTTCAACCTTCAAGGCTTTGAAATCGATGATTAAATAATTTGAAACTTTCTAGGAGTGTGGCCTTCGTCACAAGAAGCAGTCACAGCATCCCTGACATTGGTTTGCTAAATATTTATTTAAATACTTAATCACCACGAGGCACAAAGGGCCATTTTCCTTACTAATTTTTCCATCAACCCTTCCCCAGTGAGAAATCTTGCCCAGATCAATCTTTTCTGTATTTTATTCCTCCCGAACCTATTTAGTACAACAGCTCTTTGTTCTGCCACAGACTGGATAAAAGATACAGGGTTATTTGCCTATCCTATTAAATAAACATTGTTTATTTTTGAAACTCAAGCCTTTTCAAAGGGCCAAGTCTGGCTCTGAATGCCCGTGTGACACCTGGGGAAAAGGAAAAGGTCTATCCCTGATTTCAAACACACGATCATGGAATGGTTTGGGTTGGAAGGGGCATTAAAGCCCATCCAGTGCCACCCCGTGCCATGGGCAGGGACACCTTCCACTGCCCCAGGTTGCTCCAAGCCCCGTCCAACCTGGCCTTGGACAGTCCAGGGATGGGGCAGCCACAGCTTCTCTGGGCAACCTGTGCCATAAAACTTGAAATATGGCATTTAACCAAATTCATCTGCGTCTGTGAACATGTTCTTCTGATTCTTCTAAGAGCTGTATCACTGCTTTCTTCAGTAACGGTGGTCACTCCATCTCTAGGAAAAGTTGGGAGAACACTGCAGGGCTCAGGAAATTATCACTAATTAATTTAAAGAGGGGCAAGAGAGATGATACAGTGGATTCCTAGAGAACAGACTCCTCCAATTCACCCCTCTCCAGGCTTTTATCTTGCTGAAATGACATTACCAAGAGGACGTACTATGGCAGAGTTTTTGTTATCCAGCGTTCCTCGTCCGTAGATGAAACCTTCGTGCTCTGCAGCTGAGAAAGGTGGGAAATCCCAGCCCTCGGGGGGAGCAGGCACAACATCCATGTGTGCAAGCAGCATATAGGGCAGCAGGTCAGGGGCAGAGCCCTGAACAGTAAAGAGGTGGCTGTATTTCCCTACAATTTCATGCTGGATGAACTTTGAAGAAAATACAGCCGGGAAGACTGTTAGGAAAAAAATTAAAAACACACGTAAAAGAAAAATTAATGATAATGTCCAATGCTAGCACTGTATATCCCATAGAATTGTCACCTATTTAGCCTCAGGGGAGCACTGCAAATAATTTTGATCACAAGAGAGAACAGAAGTTCTCACACTTGTACCAATCCATCTCACTTTGTATTTAAAATTTTCCTAAACAAACCAGGAATTCTTGTTCACCACTGCAGCAGCAATTGATGGATGGGACTGCCAAAAAAAAGGTTGAAGCAGCAGTAGTTATCTGCTTTTCTTTTTTTTTTTTTTAATGGCGTTTAACCATCTCAAGGACCAAAAACCACCAGTGCAAAAAGTTGTTTAAACCTTCTCTGTTCAAGCTTTGGCCATGGATATCCCAAAAATACACATGTGCCATTTCTGACAGGTCTTTCTTCACGAAAAACGAACTAAAAATCTGTTCCATTACATTCAGGAACCATATATACACTCTCCAGTTTGTTTATCAAAACGAAATCAAGCAGCAGAGGTTGCTGAGAATGGAAGTTTAGTACCTTTCTGAATGTAACTCCCAAATTCTGCCATGGCCGTTGTATTCAAGTCATCTGGAGACATGGACACAGTTGGGATTTTAATGGCACCTTCAATGAAACACAAACCAGAAATCGCTCAGCACTGAAATCAAACGATACTCGCACTGCCATTTGAAAAGGGGAAGTACATTTATGTTCCTGAATATTTTCCAGGAGCTTTAAACATTATTTCACAGCTCAGCACGAGCTGCCACTACCAAAAAAGACTGATGTGCTTCAGCTGAGCTGTGCACAGGCAGCCACCAGGATTTCTTAACAGTTCAGCCAGGGCATTTCTATAGATAATTTCACTCCACTTTCCATCCTGAAGCGCTGAATGACATCGTTAGAAATGCTACTGTCCAGCAGCAGCTGCAATTTGGTTGGGTGATCTGATTCCTCACAGGCATAAACCACTCTGGCAGCTGAACAAGCAGCTTAGTTGGCAGTTCAAGGTTCTTTCTCGACATTTAACTTGTGTTGTGATGGCAAGAGTGTTATTGCACAGACTGCTCTAACTATTAAAATATATAAACAGACAGGTCTTTTGTTGGCTCTTTTAGTCTGCCCTGTCATTTAAACAGGCTCAGACACAGCTGCTCTCCAACATCCAGCCACTGTGCTGCAGAACAGGGGTTTAACTTAGTCCCAGCCCCAGCTGCCTTTCCCAAGAGCATCTGTCAAGTGAGGTTACAGATTCTTTCGAGGTCGTGTGACTCGACAATTAACACAAAAAATCTATTGTGACCCTTCATTTTCCCATTTAAAAAGTATGCAAACATGATTTGCTAGGCAATAAATCCTACAAACCAGCCAGGTACGAGATTTACGCGCCCAAGCCCTACTTGAACAGTGCAGGGCTATCATTTTATGCCAGATTGTGGTTTCCTGCGCGCTGCCAGCCCTCCCGAGATCTAAAACCCTCCAATCTCCTACGTCACCCAGCACAAACACAGCAGCAGGGGTCACAGCCAGGCTGCCAGTGGCGAGCAAGAGAGGGGAAAAAATCCCGACAGTGACTTATCCCGTGGACAAAGGGATGTCTGGAAAACACCGTCACAGGTGCCTGGTGCTTTCTTTGTGTACAAGCAGGGAACGGTGGAGAAAATCAACACTGGGCGAGAGTTGGTGAGGTTGGAAAAAAACCTCCGAGGCCGTAAGAGTCCAACCTGTGATTGATCCCCACCCAGAGCACTGAGGGCCGCGTCCAGTCATTTCGTGGACACCTCCAGGGGTGGGGACTCCAAACCTCCCTGGGCAGCCCCTTCCAACGCTTGACACCCCTTTCCATGGAGAGATTCCTCCTGGTGTCCATCCTGCCCCTCCCCTGGCACAGCCTGAGGCCGTTCCCTCTCCTCCTGTCCCTTGTTCCCTGGGAGCAGAGCCCGACCCCCCCCCGGCTCCCCCCTCCTGTCAGGGAGCTGCAGAGCCACAAGGTCCCCCCTGAGCCTCCTTTTCTCCAGGCTGAGCCCCCCCAGCTCCCTCAG